>JAVTVY010024313.1:0-99284 GCA_036873755.1 Hanleya hanleyi
TCCTGGTGCCGATGGTTTCACTTCTGAATTCTTTAAGTTTTTCTGGAGGGACATTGGATTCTTTCTTGTAGCCAGTATAAATTATGGATTTGAGAAACAAGCGTTGTCTAATACTCAACGACAGGGGTTGATAACCTGCCTCCCAAAGGGAGACAAACCCAGACAATTTTTGAAGAATTGGAGGCCGATTACACTTCTTAACGTACAGTATAAGCTTGCTTCAGCCTGCATAGCGGAAAGAATGAAAAAGTATTTGAATAAGATTGTACATGAAGACCAAAGTGGGTTCATAAAAGGCCGGTTTATCGGTGACAATATACGGTTAACATTCGATATTATAGATTTTATGAATACCACCCAAATTCCGGGCTGTTTACTATTAATTGACTTTGAAAAGGCGTTTGATACCATATCGTGGAAGTTTCTGAAACAAACACTAAAGCTTTTCAAATTTGGGCCTTCCATCTGTCGATGGGTAGATACCTTTTACAACAATATATTTTCTTCTGTGCAGCAATCCGGATTCCTTTCAGACACCTTTCACATAGGACGTGGATGCAGGCAGGGAGACCCTCTCTCACCTTATTTGTTCATTCTATGCGCCGAAATACTGGCTTTACTTGTCCGCGAGAACGAAAATATCAAAGGAATACAAATTGGAAATGTAGAGTATAAAATTTCTCAATTTGCCGATGATACAACTCTTTTCTTGGATGGATCCGATGCCTCTCTCAGATCGTGTTTGGAAACACTTGAATGGTACGGTAGACTGTCGGGTCTAAAGGTTAATAGGTATAAAACGAAAATTTTCTGTCTAGGACGTAAAAAAACCCCACCTGATAAATCTTCTCTTGCCTACAATTTAGACTGGTCACAGGACAACTTCAAATTGCTGGGGGTCACATTCACTTTGGGGATGAAAGATATGGTGGAGATTAATTATACTTACAAAATTAAAGAAATTCAAAATTTATTAGGAAACTGGTCAAAAAGATCACTAACAACTTTAGGTAAAGTAACTATAGTGAAAATATTAGCGATTCCAAAACTGAATCATTTGCTTTTTACTCTACCAGATGCACCCCAGAAAACTCTTAAAACCATAAAAAAAATGTTGTACAAATTCATATGGCGTGGAAATGATAGAGTGAAAAGAATACAACTTTCACAAGGATATGACAAGAGAGGAGTGAAAATGGTTGATTTGGATGAATTTGAAAAATCTGCTAAAAATCTCCTGTCTTCGTAAAATGGTTCAACACCCGTCTCCCAGTAAACACATTCTGTATTATAATCTAAATATTCCATACTGCTTGGAAGATTGTGGTCCCGAGCAAATAGCAAAGTTAAGTAAATCAATTGGTAATGATTTTTGGAAAGATGTCTTTTTGGCTTGGGGTGAGTTTATGAAGAAACTTAAAATAACTAGCATTGAACAAGCAATGTCGCAGTCGATATGGTTTAATGATGACATAAAGGTTGGTTATAAACCAATTTTCTATAAAAAGTGGTATCAAAGGGGTATACATTTCGTAAATGACCTTTTCGATCAAAATGGTATATTCTATACACTGGAAGAGTTAGAACAAATATATGAAATAAAAATAAATTTCTTGCAGTATTCTGGAATAAAGAATGCAGTAAAATTGTTCTTAGAATCTTTTGGGCCTGTCTGCACGAAACTGCCCTACCCTATAAGACCTTTCTTTATTGAAGTTTTAACGAAATATGATAAAGGGACGAAACCTTTCTATGGAATATTGGTTACATCGAAATATAGAAAACCAACCAGCGAAAAGAAATGAGAGTCTGTCTTAAGTATCGACGACCAAGAATGGAATAAAATACACACCTTGCCATTCAAATGTACAAAGGACGTAAGTTTGAGATGGTTTCAATATCGTCGTCCGACCAACAGAATTTTAGCTACCAATTCCTTTCTGCATAAAGTACAGATAAAAGATTCTGATCTGTGTGATTTCTGCGGAAAGGAAAGGGAAACACTGTGGTGAAAGATTTTTGGCATAACTTTTTCCTTTGGATCTCTGAATACGTAGAAAGTATTAGAATTGTGAATGTAACCTGCAAACTGATTATATTCGGAGGTTTGTATAACGACAATGTATTCAACACAATTTTGCTGTTAGCAAAACGATATGTATATCAGAGTAAACTTAAAAAAGTGATGCCAAATATAAATACCATGAAGAAACTTTTAGCTAAATATTACGAAACTGAAAAGGTTAGCTACTTTATAGAGTGTAAATACGATGCCTTCCGTGACAGGTGGTCTAGATGGTTATTACTGCTACGATGAAAATTTATCTTTTTCTATATTATCTACTTTGTTGTGTACTCACAAATACTTATAACTAATTTGCTCCTCTTTGTTTGTCTTTAGAAAGAAAACAGGTGTGGAAACTCTTTCCACCAAATATACCTTCCGTTATCGAGATTCTTGTCCTATGAAATTATGTAATGTACATGTAATACGATATTGTCATACCTGAATAAAAAATATATAAAAAAAAAAAAAAAAAAAAATTATACAAAGAAGAGAAGCCTATATATGGAAAAGACACTTATTACATTAAAAATATAACCATTCAGTTAGCATTTGTTGTTCATAGCAATGTGCCCAGGTACATAGTTGAAAGGTCAATGATAGATTTAGTGAATCGTGGATACTTTTATTACAGTGATGACGCCTTTCCGGGAATGTATACCTCGGTCTGGCTGGCAGACACTGATGAAGCTTACTATCCCAAGTCTCGTGGAACTACCAAAATATTAATCTAACTGGTGAAATTCTCACTGAACTTACCTATATCTATTCAAAACGCACTCGTCCAACCGACCAGTTTGTACCAGGAGTTTACAAAGATACCATCTCAGCGTACATTCGGGTCAGCGAAATTATGCATTGTGAACAGATACAATTGAAAGCGTCGGATTATCTCATGCAAGACAACGGGATCATCTTTGTCAACCAATCGGGCAGCGAAACACAAATACAACCGGGTCAATACCAGAAAATGGGTTCGAATGTTCGGATCTGTGCAGACATGATTGCTGACACAAGTTCTTTCAGTGGTGTAGACGACGGAGCTGACATCGAATATCAAGTTTTTGACCAGACCAAGATAATCCTCACTATCGTCTGTACGAGTTTATCACTCCTAGGTTTGTCTACTACCCTGATTATATACTCTTCAACACCCAGTCTTCATGCATTATTACCAAATAAAACTCACATGGCCCTCTGGACGAACCTCTTCATGGCACAGCTATTATATATAACCTTATCTGTGGCTAATGTCCCTCTCCAGCTATGTCGTTTCCTCGCAATAGTTATCCATTACTTCTGGCTCTCTACATTTGCTTGGAAACTCGCTTGCTTCTTTCATCTCTTTCGGAAATTCAATAACCCGTTCATGGTTCAGGATGAAATGAGATCCTTCATGAGATATACATTATTTTCACAATGCTTTCCCATCCTGGTCATTGGTGTTAACATTCTGATCCATTACCTTACTTCCGGTCAATCGCAGATCGGTTATGCTGGCAGAGTTATCGGTCCTGATCGAAGGTTATGTTTCCTCACTGAGGCCCGCGACGTTGGACTTACGTTTGCTTTGCCCATCGGTGTAGTTGTGTTGATAAACACTTTCTTTTTTGGGAGTTTCATACACTCACTCCGTAACAAGCCAAACCTTCAGAAGCACGCATCCAAATCAGATGTCAAACAAAGATTGGCTTTCATCAAGGTATCATTTCTTTTGAGTTTCACATGGGGAATTGGCTTCATTGCTGTTGGAACAAACGTTCCTGCAATGTGGTATATATTCACCGTTTTCAATGCGTCTCTTGGGGTTTTCATTTTCTTGAGTTTTGGTCTAAAGAGTCTGTCTATTTACAAGATCATTCCAGAATTTTCTACCAAGGAGACTAGCAAAGCCCTTTCCTCAAAACGGCAATCATCGGGAGATATCGATTGAATCGAATGACGAAATGGCGAAGAACAGAGAAATTCAAACAGATTCGAGAACAGTTGTTGGCATGGGTAGATCAAGTTTGCAATACGATATCGTGATAAGTCCGATCTGCACTTTCAGTTTATATTTGGAAAAATTGTTTCCCTATTATTCGATGGATGTTTTCTCTCGTATTTCATTCCCCTTTCCATTTGTAGAGGATTGTGTGTCTCAAGGGAGTAGAGGGCGTTCATTTCCATGCCCTTATGTAGCTATAACATGAAGATTTGTCGAATTGTTCACAAGTTGCATTTCCTAGCAAAAGAATCGAGACACATCAAAATAGAAGCAAGGAAAAGACTGCTATTTGACACAACAAAACCATTTATACACATTATCGGTGGTTCGATAGAGGTGAAGGATTGACCAAAATGTTGGCATTTTAGATCCAACGGTTGGAGAGGGCAAAGTGTTCATGGGGGTAAGGATGATGCTTGTGGTACCCCCCAAAAGTTTTGAGTTTCAACAAAAAGGCAAACGAATAAATGCTTTATAATGAACCTTCAAGAATATTCCCCACCTGACTCTGATTCCCCATCCTCAGTTCTTCCTGGACATAGGGATGGAAATGCTCATTCTATCTGTTATACCGCTACTATTTTCTAAGAATGCATGGTTACCCTCTGTTTTTATTATATATTCAACGAGAACTATATGTGTTTAGTATTATATATTGAAATGGAGAAAATGATCAGAGGATGTTTTTTTAATGAGCTTCAAGGTAGAAAAAAGTTAATTTTCCATATACATACAGTGCTATTGAGGTCAACGATATACATACACATGGGTGCCATGTTTTCAGTATCCCCATTTACTTTTTTCATATATTATCTTCCATTATCCTGATGAATAAATACTGAAATTTAAAAACAAATTCAGCCTCTAGAAATGAACGTTCTCTACTTCCTCAACATCATTTACGTGAACGTTCGATCAACCCATTTGTATATGTGTGGATATTTCACTGACTGCCTTCCATGGCCATTCCTGTAATTTATAACTGTATTATCAACTTTCAAAGTTAATCTATAGGAAAATGCATATGAGTTTCAGTGTTATAATTGCGGCAGAAGTTACTGATGTATATATTATTCTGCCTGTATTTATTATATAGATATGACAGTCCAGTTTTGTCATTCAAACGCTCAATTGAGAAATTTAGAGATACACGTACATTCAAATGAATGCAACGCACCCTTACTGCTTACAAGTCTGAAACATTCACCAGCTCAGCCTCAGCTCAGACGACTCTATAACGAATATTATGGATTAAGAATACTGATAAGCGATACGGATTTGATATTTTTTGGAACATCATGATGTCTTGCCGGCATCATTGAAAACTGTTGACCGCTTCTCTCTTGCAGGAAACAAGCCTATGTTTATGCATACTATGATTGTCTTTTTGAATTTGGTGCTAATACTGTTATGTGGAAAATGGAATAGGTCTTTGGATTATGGACGCGGATATTCTCTAATGGACGACGGCTGGATTATGAATGACGGACTAGACGCTTGTAATTGTTCTACATTTGTTAAAATTGATCGGTTTTTCATATGTACGTACACAATTTAATTGTTCGCATTTCATTTACCTTATCCATTTGGAGAAGATTGTATGTCGTAGCCACATTTGTTGTGAATGTGTGAATATTTTACTGGTTTCGTTCATTGATGATATTCATAGTTTGTATCTGTATAAGACAGGTATCATCAAGGTTGTCGGTATTAATTTTAGGCAATATTTTTTATGTTCAATTTTAGTGGCCAGTTTCGTGGCACATACTATGATGTGGATGGTTGTGATTCACAGAGAAAATGTCCTGAATATTCTAATGTATAAATACATGTAGCACACGTCACAACATTCTGGTACCTGTCAGGTTTACACCGTATATCTGTATGCAGCCGTGTTCTATTTTTTCTTCAAATTGATCGTTTTTCACATTTATGTACAAACTTTGATAATTCGTATGTTATTTTCCTTCTCTTTTTGTTGAAATTTGTATGACGTAGCCACATATAAGAGAACGTTCGTTCTGATTAGTTGTAAAACTGGGGATATTTAAGTGATCTGAATACTGTAATTATTAATATTATGTATTATTATTTCTCTGCCCCTTCACTGTTATCGTTCAACATCTCCACATAGCTACAATATAACACGGTTGGATTAGATTCAATTGGTCATTTGGATTGGTTTTCTTCATTTGTACGAAAAGGTTGCTGCATATTCTGATGTATACATACTCAATGTATTTATTGTTGAAATATTATCTCATAAGGTTCTGTCCTTATACTTGTTCAATGGATTTTTTTCATATTTCCATTTCATTTGCCATTTAAATGAGGTAATCATATCCAGGTCAAACATTCAGCCTATCCAGTTGCCTATGTTTGGAGAAGTTTAATCATTTCTATCCATCGATGAGATGTCGGTAATAAGTAACTATATTATTATTAGGGTTCTCAAATTTAATCACTAACAGTACACATGTTCAATTTCAGCGTTATTTCTCTGGCTTTCAAAAAAAATATGGCGATAACGTGGTTGGTTGTTAATTAACCGCAATCAAGTTTATACATACAATCAAATGATTACATGGTTTTGCGTATTGCCCATCATTGATCGATTTTGAGTGTAAAATGGTTTGTGAGACAATGAATAAATTAACCGTAGCGTCTTTCGATACAAGGACCCCGGCTGAACACACCAATGCGATACGCTCTGATCTATGACGGACCATAGGTATTACATCCGTGGATTGTCCCTGTGATCACCAACCTTTTCTCTGTATGTTATCATTTTAGACTGCGTTTCATGTTGAGATTATGACAGTTACTAAGATGCAATGTTCTTACTTGGGCAAAAGAAAGGGCATTTGAACTGCCCATTGTTGTCATTTTCCTACTCGAACCAGTTTCTTCTTCGGCAATACGCGATATAATGTGATCATGCCTTCATTATCAAGCCAATTGCACATATTGCAACAGTGAAAGAGAAGGTTGAACAATCTATGGGTGTAATAGCTATAGACCGTCATAGTTCATCAGTTGGTATATAGACATTCTCTCTGTTCACAGTAAACATTGATGTTTCCATGGATAACTGTATATGAGAAAAATCGAACGAACTTCAGCTACAAACTGGTGTCTCAAGCGGATCAGACTTCACTGTGATGTCGGAAACTGGACCCAGTGTAATGACAAACCTCCCCCACCCCGAACAGGAAAAGTACGAAAACTATTTTTTAATGCCACTTACTCGCAAGATTAGGAACAGGAAAATGTCCAAACGCATGTGACTTCCTTGGAGTTGTATTATGTCTTTGGTCTATGTTTTTATCCAGATTCCTTTAAACAATAAACATATCTACATTGAAAGACTTTGGATCACTATTGTCTCAATTCGGCAAGGGAGAGAGCGAGAGAGAGAATTACGGTTTAACGTCGCGTTCAGCACTATTTCAGCTATATAGCGACGACTCAATTCGGCAATAGAGCAATAACACGCAATCGCCAATCCAAAGATACGACAGAGGGCTCAGTTTAAAGAGGACGAGTGGGTAAGTAGGGGTTAACAACGCTTTCAACAATATGTCAGTCATATAACGACGGTACCTACTTTTCTCATATAACATGACCGATTCCTATGGGAGAAAGCCATTGTAGAAAAATCGTCTACCACGAGCTGACGTCATGCCGTTACGTCACGCACTATTTTCATCATCTGCTTGTTACAATTTTACTGTTTAGTGTCAGTCGACTAGCACTGAGTGAAGTTTCACGCTACAGTATCCGCCGAATATTTCAACAATTTCGGTGTCATTAAAGTAGTGTATTACTTATAAAAATCTTGTTCTCTTTCATTCAGCGCTTGTAGCCTGGGTGTAATTCGGCCCATTCATGGACCAAAGTGCCCAATAGTAGTATTGCGCGCTTGACCTGGTTTTGCCCTTACAACATCGTCGGTCGAAAATGGGACGTCAGCCTTTATTTTAGCTTCTCTGATATGTTATATGCGAAAAAAGCTCTCACACTCGTTCATTTCTAGACGACTTTTGGGTGAGTAGGATTTAACGACGCTTTCAACAATATTTTAGTCATATCACGACGGTACCTATTTTTCTCATATCACAGTGAGGAAAAGCAATGTGATACACCTGTAGGATACAAAACTTGTATCACGACTTTATATTTTTGTTACGTATATTTCGTTTGGCGTTTCTTGCAGGTGTTTTTTTTTACACCGCCGATGACAGATTACTTCCATTACGTCGCGCTTGTTTTCTCCCATTTAATTTTAATGGTGAGCTTCAGAAATCGAAATATTTTAAGCCTTGACGTTCTTTGTCAGGCATGTTAGAAACGAAAAAAACTATTCTGGAAAACAGATTTACAAAAATCAAGTGACGATCCTAAAATGAAATGTTCAGGAAAGAAGTCTACATCAAAACTGACACAGTAATTACCTGATACTATATATACATTATGCTGGGAATAATAGTTTTTTCTCGGATTTTCGCTTCTTCGTCAAACCGACGTTGTCAGTTCCCCGGTTTCGATTGATCGCAGTTTTGACAGCACAGTCATATCGAATTTGGTTGACTGGTGACTCGATCTCTTCGTTTATGCGATCGAGAAATATCTGGTTGTTATTCACCATACCTGAGGACATCGCAGTTGATATAATTTATATAAGATATTTGAATAAGAGGAATCGAAGCGACATCAGTTCATGATATTCCGCACTGTCATGAAAATGGGTTAAGCTCTTTGGCGCGCGATCAGCTGTTTCACGTCTCCCATATATGGCATATTGTTGTGACCAAACTATCCTTGGGATGGTAAGAGATCGAGGCGAAAGTTAAATGTCGCAAAATGCATGAAAAGGAAGAGAAGTTTTGAGTTTGTTTAATAGCTAAAGATCTTATAACAATAATATGGACTACTCTCATTCAAGTTTTTACAGATACATGTACATGATTTATCTTCACGCGTAGCTCTTATCTAGATTCGGTGCAGCGCCTGATAATGAGGTCAGGCGGCCCAGTTTTGAAACAGTTGTACAATCGCAGTTTTGGTATTGTTACGACATTTATGTGCTAAGATATTGTGATGTGAGAAACAAATTATCATACTCGTGGTCATTTATCTGACTTTTATCACACTCGTTTGATAAAACCCATATGAAACGAGCTTAAACTCGTGTGATAAAAATCAGATAATTGACCACTCGTAGTGATAATCTATATGTATCAGAGCAGTCTTAATACCATCATTTCATAGTGCTGCCTTCCCAGAACCTGATTACGTGGACAGGCACGACACTGCACCTGAATACGGTATCCTGACGTCAGGTCAACCAGCGCTTGCTCTGTTCTCTTAATACTGTCTACCAAGCGAGGAAGCAATCAGTTCCATTTTTCAAAAGACAAAAAGACTTGCTAATAATGAGCAAATGTCAGAGTTCATATTTAACGTATTCGTTACTTTACAGAAAAATACAAATATTTTGGTATGCTGGTGCAGTGATTCAGTTGATAACTCCTACCACTTCATGTCATTCAAAATGTCTACATTAACAGCTACAATAAAAGCTTGGGAGTTTTGTTCCCGGGGTTTAGTTTGTTAAACGCAACATCAAAAGGGAGGTGGCAAACGATGCCCACGTCATTGCTTATCATTTTAGGCCTATCTTTAGCGGGTTTGCGAAATGTTCTGCGAGAAGCATTTTGGGTAAATCTGTTATGCGCGATCACTAAACAGGAACAAAAAATAGTGTATGATGACATCATGTAATTTGGGCAGATCCCACCAGCTCCACGATTTTTTTTGCTTAAACTTATACCAGGCAGTAGTTTTAACATATTTCTGCCTTTTGTGAAATTGTGGTTTACGGGCCGCTTCTCATAGGGATTTCGCGGCCCCGATACTAGTTTCGGAATGGACGATCTCGAATATCATGCAATTTTGTATGTCAGTCAAGCTTTCGTTGAAGATATTCAACTGGAAACTTTGAATGCAGTGGCCAAACTAACGGATTAAGTGATATTGAATATTCCGGCCAAAGAAATGTGATGATGTAATAGGCATTTGGTTCGCATGCTAGATGGAAATATACTTATCTTTTGAGCATAAGATCTAAAGGTTCAAACGGTTCAACCTAGAAAATAACGAAGAGTAATTATAATACTAAACTGTCAGGCATAATGCCGCCAATAAGAACACAACTGTTTTAATATCCTGGGAAAATGTCCTTGTTCAATAAACGAACATTGAGCCAGGAGTATCACCCCATATCAAAACTTTAATGTCAAAATCGTGATATTTCACATTCATTAATCAAGCTGTATGACAAGTACAATACTGAAGGCGATCATGTCGGGGGTGGCACGATATGCGCGCATAACCTGTGACATTTGATTATCTGTATTGCACTTCTCGCCGAAAATTTTGCAAACACGCTACCGATAGACCTACAAATGAGTATCATTGACACGGTGAAGATTTATTTAGAAAAAACCGAGCACATTAATCATTTTTCTCACTCCATCTTGCCACGGTGCACTGTTTCCAACCAAATCATATAACTACCCTTTGGCATGGACGTATGCACTCACACACGGCTCATTTCATAGTACTCCAGTAGCACGGACCAAGGTACAGTGTACGGTTCATTTTATTGCAGAAATGCGTACATGTATATCGAGGTAACCAATATGCCCGAATGATACACATAATTCAGAAAGACTTTCATGGACATCATATATAATTTATCGATACTTGTTCTGGTAAAGGGTTACACAAACAGGCACAACAAGAGCCAAAATATGACATCAGTTATGACATCAGGATCTTATATAAGCTAATAATTGTTAATCACCCGCGGTATAATTATTTACTTATGCGGTCAGTCTTAAATCTTTTAGTTTTCCTTTTATTTCCAAGTTTTGTTCATTTTTTCTCTCAGAAACATCAAGAAATGACTATACTGTAAGAGAAACAGTTGTACTGCCATCTCTGTAGAAAAAAACCAACACATTTTTGCAGATTCTGCCGAAAAAGGGGTATCTTTATGGCGAATTTCGTCACATGATTTGGGTGACCATGGCCATATTTGGTATTGCTGAATGCCCAATGACTGCCATCAGTTTTTTTATGTGAAAAATAACCTAGATGTAAAAATAATAATATCAGTCAGGTAAACGTAGCGATATGTTATATGGTCTTGAGAGATTTTGACCGAAATCACTTTCAATTTGGAGTCAAATATGGAGGCACATTTACATATTTGGAATTACATATTCGTTTTATCAATTTTGTTCAAAATTTGGTCAAAAATTTAAAAATCGCATTTTTCGTAAAAAATCCAGCAGCTTTGTCAACCAAAACGCGCCCTTGTAGATTCGGCACAGAATTATGCTCTACAGAACATGCTCAAACCTTTCGGCCTCCGACGTACGATGAAACGTAAAAAAACGACGTAATCCCACGCCTCCAAGTAACATTTTTTATGCGTTTGAAGCCTCCTTCCTCAATCACCCCATCCCTTGCCCTCTGAGATGAGCTTTTCATCCTGATCCTTGTTACCTAACAATTATGGAAAAACACGTGTTATAATATAATTATGTAATTATTATATAATGATGTTATAATATGAAAATGTACATTTCATCTTCTCGGATTCCAATTGGTGTTAAATGCCTTTTTTATTGCTTAAATCTGTTTGCCCCTCCGTTCCCCCATTTTCGGGTCCCCTCAGGCAATCCTAATCTCATTTCGATGAAGAGAGATAGACTCATATATTTTATATTTTATCTTCCCAGTGATAAGTTACTTCCATTTTCTTTTGGTTTTAAATCACGTTCACAGTCCCATATCTATTCTGACAAAGGGCTTCTGATCAAAATACAATTCCGACTCCCAAATAGCGTCGGATTCCCATAGTTTCAGTTTACATTACGCACAATGACCCCAGTATTGTCCAAATATATTTTCATGACATTCTAACAAAAACTGGGGCCTTATGGGCGCGACAAACAAACAAACAGACGGCTGAAATTACATTAAGATTCATGAAGATATATTTTTGGGAGTTCTTCTGAATCAGTTCTACTCTCAAATAAAGGCGATATTGACAGTCCAGTCATATTTTTACTTCCTTGCAGACCAGTGAGAATGTTCCCGATTATGAGAACCGCTAGAGAATGTAAACATCCAGCAAATAAACTTCTGCTATGGTCACGCAGATGATTCAACAGAAATTGATTCAGATTAGGGCATGCAATGTGAGGATGAGGTCTTACACTAGGCATAATACCTATAGCTGGGTTTCATTACATTTCCCCGTCCATTCATAGGTGATAAACCATACCCGATATAAAGGTTTTCCCTAGAAACGTATGTACATTAGACATTAATGTACATAAACATCTACACGAAATATTAAACGGTTGCTTTCTCCACAACAATGATCTAAATGGAGACATATGTATCAGTTGTAGCTTGATGGAGATGAGAGCATTCAACTAGTATACTCTATTCAATCATCTGTTCCTGGTGCATTATACCAGTTCTCCCGTAGTTTGCTAAGTAATGATGGAAATGAAAACGCCCTACTTCATATTTACTGGGCGAGTGAATCAAAGGAAAGCTGGGGATATATTTGATCAATCAAACTTCACAAATAGAAAAAAATAGCAACCAGAGGTATAAGACGAGAAACTAACTCTTTTGTTTCGTATACAGCAACAGAAGTGCATTCATGCTTCTTATCTGAAACACTGGCACATATATACGGTCAACACTGCCTGTGAAATAAATAGATTTTTATTTAAATAATCACTGAAATTGTTCACCTGACTGAAAGTAATATTGTGCGAATTATGTGCTACATTGAGATGCAATGGTCAAGATTTTAGTCGTTCAGTTTTACGACTAGGAAGTTCCCTCCCATCCAATACTCCATTATCCAATTCAGTTATACGTATTCAACAGTTGAAGACCTATTTGTGGAATTTTCCTATATAACACATTTTTCATGTACTCTTTGTGGGATATGAGGAATTATATCACTCAGTATGCATCCTCGGATTTTGACTGACATCATGGAATAGATAACTACAAGTTCTTGGTGTTCACAAACAAGAGGATAAACAGTCGGCTTATACATTTCAGTGATTTATCCAAGATGAAGATTCCGTCGTTTTTGGCCATTTTCGTTGTTTCATGGGAATATACCATGTCAGCAGGTGAGTACTATATACAAATATTGCATGTTGTGGCGTGGGACATGACGATATGTCAGTTCGAGAAAAGGTGATGTACAACGAACAATCTGAAAGATACAACCTACCATATTATTAGGTATTCAAACTTTAGTCTATTTCAGAGTAAATTATAGGGCTTAGATTAGTTAATTGCCCTAGTATACCAAATCGTATTCCGAAAACTTCCGATGACAATTAGCAGTAAAACAAGAGTCCAAAATTCACATTCTGCCAGGTTTAACTCTAGACCAAAAACCTTATGGGGTATCAAAATGGGAAGTCACGTGATCTTAAATCACTGATGTTTCCTTTGGTGCACAAGTCCATGTGTTCAATATCCTTTATTTGTGGAAACGAACAGATGGAAACATATCCTCCATTCAACATTTCCTCAGATAGGAATTGGTAAAAATAGGAATATTGAAAGTCTATCATATGCTTATGAAATATACTTTCAAACTCCATGAGGCAATTTGTTGAAAACATTTCTAATTATTCCCAAAAATTGAAATTTCATTCCAAGTCAGGCCACATGATATTAGAGAAGATAGGCATGTAGACTCTATGGCAAGAGATAACCTGGCGTTGAATATATGAGAATATTGAAAATCTCAAAATGTCTTTCAAAACGAAAGAACTTGATGCAAAAGGACACATGCCATACAGATATGTATCCACATCGGATTTCTCGACTCTATACTGCAATCGCTCATCGTGACCTTATTGTCCATCTTAGTTCATTAATAGTATCGGTGTTCAAACTAACCGATCGCTGATATATTATATCAAGTATATCAACGGCATACAGGTATTCCAATGTGTACTACTTGTGCAACCCTTATCTATGTTTTCTTATGAATACTACCATATATACAGACGCTTTCAAAAATAGATCATTCCAAAGCCGGTTCCTTCTCATTCACCAAACTATATAGTCGATCTTCTCGCCGTTGAGAATCGCTCTATAAATGACGCAGTGAATGATATCTATCCACGTTCACTGGATTTGAAGTAAGCTACAGATAGCCCTACAGGGCTGTACGACTAGCGCCTCCAAGTTTCTCACATTTGGCGGTACATATCTCATGCTGATAGCAAAACACGAGCGTAGAAAGCAAGATATATGGCGTTACGTTTCGTAACTTGTGTCTAATTCCGATTAGCCCGGGGCTAGAGACCGTATGAGCTAATGTATTTCAAGATCCTCATGGTGTTTATATGAACACACACATTCGACGCGTGTCTGAGATACATCATAATTTAGATAACGACTTTACAACGGAACATATGGATTCAGAATACTGATCAGCGATACGGATTTGATATTTTTGTAATATCATGATGTTTTTTCGCATCAGCGAAAACTGTTGATCGCTTCTATCTAGGAAACTAGCCTAATTTTATGATTTGTTTTTTTGTGCTAGTACTGTTATTTGAATCAGGTCTTTTTCCCTAGCTGGCGTTTTCCAACAGATGACTTGATAGGACTATTACATAATTGCCCTGAAATATTTGTATCTAATATCGCTCAGGCCGGTGCTAGAGGCCGTGTGGTAATTTCATTCAATATGTCCACATGAACAGCTACAATAAAAGCGTGGACGGGATACAAATCATCACAGGGATCACTTTTGGTTCTTGTTCTTGTGAATTCTTTTATGGACGACAGCTGAATATGGAATGACGGACGAGACGCTTGTATGTATATCAAATACACTTTGTGATAGCCTTAATATTGGCAGGAAATGAGCTGTTGTTCACTCAGAGTAATTCATCTATATGTATGAAACAAAGAACAAGCTGTGAACATGAATTATGTTTGCTCTCTATTTTATTATCTTAAATTCAATTTCAAAGGTACAAAGTTAAACAAGGACTCAAAATGTGGCGGGATAAAATGAAGTTGTACGCTTCCCTTTATTACTGAAATGTTGTTGGCCGAAATGTCGCCTGCCGATATTATGAGGACTAGGTTGGTAGCCTTTTTTTCTGGAAATAAAAAAACACACCGAAAAATATTTTCTTATATCAGACAAATATTTCTTAATTTGTTATACATACTTTTCGGGAGCGTGTCGAAAAATCTGATTGAAAATCGGAAAAGAGAAAAATTAAGCATTTTTGCATAGCGAGAGGGATAGCTACTAATTATTAATTATTGCTAGTTTTGTTAATACTAACAAATTAAATATAGTTTGAATACGGAATAATACGGTTATGCTGTGTAAATTTAATATTATCCGTAATGTATATATCAGATTTGACACTTTATTTTATGAGGTAAAGAGGTATAAAAGTTATTTCCATAAACCCATACAGAATATATGTACACTGGTGTGGTACGGACAACAAAACTCGTGTGGAATAATGTCTTGGACTCGAAAGTTTTCAAAGTCTGACCCCGGTTTCGGTCCTATTTGGACCTGATCAGAGATATTTTTCAAAACAAAACTTGATTAATTTTTCCTTTTTCAGATAAAATGTATTATCCTACATAACATAATAAGCTAGTACTGTCATGTCCTTTTTTGGCGTAAAATTAGGGAACGTGGATGGTGAGGTAAAAACTTGATTTTTCGCCAAAATGTCTCGCTAACAGCCTAACAACGCCGCAGCCACTGATGAGAATAGGATAACAAGAACAGGCGTTCTGCACTTCAATATATCCAAAGATAGTCGCTGTCGACGCCTTGTGTCGGCCCCTTGAAGACAGTATCTGGCAGACGGTCCATGCAAGGAGTTGGCTGATACAGTGTGTGAATAGAAATAGAGTTGTATGGATAATCTAAACTTACCGCCCAATAAAATGTCTCCGGGGCGTGTTTCACAAATGCGAACCAGCGGAACATCATTTTTTGGCGCGCGGGTAGTGTTTGGTAGTGATAGAAAATTGAAGCACCTGTATATCAGTACTGCATGTTGGTGGATTGCGTTCAAACCCATTAAATTTACTATAACCCATCTTCCAATGTGATAGGATTTCGAGTTCATGGAACACTCATGGAAGGAGGGCGGATCGTGAATTTGCATCAAGGGGTGTTGCCACCATTCACTTGGAGCAATTGAAAACTTCATTTCTGAAAAATGTGCCAATAGCCCGATTTGTTCGCAACAAAACCATGGCGCTTTATACCATGGCGTTTTACGCTAGTAAGTGACGTTCGACGTAGAAGAGGAGGAGCACATTAAGGACCAACGAAGGACTACAAGGTGGTTAAAAATAAAATTAATTCGAAAAATATGCCAGTTATATTTTTCATCCATTCTCATTGGCGTTTTCAACAATTTACATAGCCTAATGACAGGAGAAATGCACTTCTGCACTCTTCCAGTTTCAATGAAGTTAAATTGCAGAAGAAATCTAAAGAAAACCCAGAATAATTCGGAAATTCTGGTAGTAAGAGTTAATCTGATTCGCAAGAGATTAATACTCAACGACACAGTACATAACCACAGTATAACCTAAATCGAGCTATGATCCTGCAGCTAAAAATTTCGATTTCATAACATCTTGATGGTCTGTCACTGTTCAGACGTGTCGGCTGTCTGTATCTTCGTAGGATAATATATTGTCATGATTACTCCGACATTCGGCATGGACAACAAGCCATTGCCATACAATATACCACGAATTTTAATTATTGAAATGGGCCAATTACGATTTTGTTCTGAGGTGTCATATTTTTGCTACTAGAGAAAATCCTCCCTTAGAAATGCCTCCATAATAGAACAGGGAGCTCTCTTTGATCAATCATATTTGCATTTTTAATTGACCTTCGCAGTTTTTTTTCAGGGCTCATGTTTAAGTACGTAAACTTCAAGAAGATGTTTTAGAAGGCTTTGCATTGAATAAAATAAGCAGTTTTATTACCATCACACACAACGGAGTTTTTAACGTCATATTAACATATTAACGTCACATATCCTTAAAAAATCCGGTTGTTTGATTGATTTGTGAAGAAAATTGGAAGAACATACAGCCACTCATATACTGTAGTTTGCAAAGAGATGGGTTTAAGGGGGAAATCATTAATATCTAGAGTGTACTCAGTATGGTGGATAAATGATGCCAGGGATCTGCATACATGGCTCAGTACAAAATTCTTGCAAATTAAGGGAAAGCCTTTTCGCAAGGTCAATTCAATATTCGTGATGCATGTATACATGGTATTGGAGGTCATCGACACAAACCAAAACTCGTTGCCCGTCACTTTACAAACGAACTTTCACAGTAGCATGCATATACGAACGGGGATAAAAGTGTTACGAGGTAGCTTGAAGCGATATGCAACAGGTGTGAAAAATTGACGACGTCTGGCGACTTTAAAGCAACCATAGCACTTTTAGACCCGAGAATACGGTGGATTCTCGGATTTAGGCTTAGTATCTCAGCCGCGCTTTTATTGTTCACGTGGGGACTGAAGTATCCACACGGCCCCAGCACCGGCCTACGTGGAACCAGAAATGCTAGCTCTGGAGCTATGAGGACAGATCAGCTCAAACAACTAACTCATTTGATGTTAACGGATGAGCATCGAATATGTCCGATGGAGTAAACGCCTCAACATGGGGTAAACCTGGAAAATGCAAGAATACCCAGAAAAACTAACCTGTAATGCCCGACGTCGTACGATTTAAACTTCCGACCAAAACAATAAAGCTACATATACGTCGAATGACATCTACAGAGAGCGGACCGCGGGAGACTAACAGTTAAAGTATATCACATGTACTTCCAGGAACACATTTAGCCAAATTGTCTTTTTTCCCCTTCCCTCTTTAACGGTCTTCCCTCTGCGGCTCTGGAACTACTAAACATTGAGAGCTTTGGTTAGGGTTTATAGCTTATCACATTGTCGTCAATATGCGTCTATTGGCAAAAGTCTCAGATCAAAGCTTCATGGGCATATTCAAGATGGCGGCCGTATGGGCGCAACAAAAATAGTATCTTGGCCATTTTTCTTCTAGATCTTTTTTTATCTTGTCATGTAAAAGTGACCAAGAGTATTTTAGTTCATATCATATAATTATTTTCCAATTATTCATCAGTTAATGCGAAGAAATTTGCATAAATACAAAAAATTGAAAAATCTGGACAAACATTGGCCAAAAAAATGCATTTTTGGGGTGACGTAACTGTGACGTCACCATGACAGCCATTTTGGATATTTTTGCATTGACGGGTAGAGCTTGACTCATAGATACATCGTGGTAAGTTTAATCTCTCTAGACTCAATGACAAGCAAAAAAGGCTGCCGGATTATAACGCAAAATTCCGAAGGTCGTTGCTCAAATCTATAACAAATAAAATAGCACTGTATCTCCGAAGTCTGGAAAAGTATATACCAAGCAAGACTATAAGGATATATTACCCACTTTTAAGTTTTCTATTAGTTTTTGTTGTGAGATGGTACTTGAATATTCATTTGTTCTTTTTTTGGCAGCTCTGAGAATTACACTCTAGCATGGGGAGACAGCTGTTATTCCATCATAACCGCCCCGTCCGAGAAAAAAAGCTGGGAAGATGCGCGACGCTCCTGTCAAACTAACGATGGAGATCTAGTGGCTATAGGAACATGGGCAGAGCAGGTGATTCTTGATATTCGGTCAATTGACAAATTAATGTGCGACGAAGAACACACTTGTGAATAATGATATTTATTCGTTATATATTTCTCTCGCGTTAATCACGAAACAATCGGCGAAACCAAAATAGCGCTACCCACGTGTCTTCGGTAAGTTTCATATGGTAGGCCCTACCTGCTAAAATTCTTTGCGTTGAACAGTTAGCAATTTATTGAATATTAATCGTAATCCATTGAAAAATCTAACAAAAATAAATTCAATTACAGTGTATTGAAAATCGGCCGATTCAAAACGTGTTGCAGAGCTTGTTACAAAGCCAAATGCATGTGGCTTGTTACAGAGACAGGTGTCGGAACTAATGTTTAATGTCGGAACTATCCACGCAAGAATGTCCCGGCCAAATTATGTGGCTGACCTAATTAGTATATATAAAGCGCGATAAAGAAGGAAAACAATTATCAATTGTTGCAATATTTGTAATCCGATGTTATATAGCGGTTCACTAGCATCAGGATATAGACGATCTGGTAATTTTCTCTGAAACAGTCGCAGGATTACAAGATAAACTCGACCTACTATATAAATATAGCCAAGACTCTGGGTTAGAAGTTAATATAGAAAAGACAAAGGTTATGGTTTTTCGGAAAGGCGGTTTTACTAAGTCTCATGAAAAATGGAACTACAATCATTGTACATTAGAGGTAGTAAATTCATTTGTATATTTAGGATTAGTTATAACCAGTAATTGCAAATTTGCTCAGGCTAAACAGACACTTGCAGATAAAGGTCTTAAGGCTCTGAATTGTCTCCTGTGTAAGGTAAGAAAGTATCATTTACAACCAAGTGTATCCTGCTCACTGTTCGATACTTGTGTAGCTTCCATTTTGAATTATGCATTTGAAATATGAGGCTTTCAGGCATGTCGTCCGATCGAACGTATTCATTTGAAATTTTGTAAAAATATACTTGATGTAAACATTTCGACAAATAGTGCCGCTGTGTATGGGGAATTAGGAAGAATTCCACTTTATTACACTAGGGTTGTACGTATTATCAAATTTTGGTTGAAGATTGTATCGACCACTAGCAATTGTATATTGAGTAATGTTTATAAAAACCTCGTACATTTTGCTGGGATTGGAAACTCCAATTGGGCGTCCTCAGTACAAAATATTTTAAATACGTTTGGTTACGGGGATGTGTGGATATTTCAGAATTCCGTAAACGGCAAGAAATTTATGCAGGAGTTTAAAGTCAGAGCAAAAGATATTTTTCTTACATCGTGGTTTGCAGGACTAAATTCACCTAAATTATATATCTATAGCTATTTCAAAAAAGATCTATGTATGGAACCCTATCTAACAAAAGTATTGAATACTAAGCACAAATCGGCACTTACTAGGTTGAGAACATCCGCACATCGACTAAAAATAGAAACTGGAAGGCATGGAAGCAACAGATTGGACAGAAAGAACGTATTTGCGAGAAATGTGATATGAATGTAATAGAACATGAGTATCATTTTATATTAGTGTGCCCTTTCTATAATAATTTAAGACGTCAATATATGAAGCAATATTATTATCAAAAACCAAGCGTGTTTAAATTGGTAACACTATTTTCCAACAAGTTGCCGCATGAACAGGTACAATAAAAGCGTACCTGAGATACAACACATATCTCGAATCGTTAGATTCTTGGTATGTGCTTTAGAATAGGTTTACCAGAAGACTATTCTGTGAAGTCATATGACGCAGTCAGTATGTCGGCACCTCTTCCCACTTCCCTTATATGTGTTGTAATTATCCCTGTATCTGGCAATGCCCTGTGGGATGCTCGTTTTCCACCTTCCCACCCGTCTCCTCTCGATATATTTATTTTCTCAACTGGACCGATTCCTCTCAAATTAAGCAAGGACAGCTACCACCTCACGCAGATGTCGAGCGGCAAACTTGAGGTCAGTTGATCAAAGGTCAAGTTCACTGTGGCCTACAAATAAGAAAAAATGAAGCAGCTCATTTTGTGAGTGGATATATTAGAAAACGAACTATCATGAAGCAAAATTGAATAAACGGTTATGGTCACTTTGATTCATTGAACAAAAACCTTTTGAGAGAATACATTAGTAGGACTGAAAAGTCAAAAGTCAAGGTCATTGTGGACCCAAAGCAGGGAATTACTGAAAACACAACAATAGACGATGTTGATATGTTCAAGGATGTAAATTATGATTAAACGTCATGAATACCTCGAACTTAGTTATGTCAAACAAGATCCTACAGAGGTTAAAAAGTCACGAGCAGGGTCATTAGGGAAAAAATGCAAGCGTCTTGTCCGTCTTTCAATATTCAGCCATCGTTCAATAAAGAATTTCCGCGTCCATAATCCAAAGACGAAAATCATATAACAGCATTAGCACCAGATTAATAAAAAAAATCATAGTATATATAAAACTTGACCAGTTTCCTGCAAAAGAGAAGCGGTCATCAGTTTTGAATGATGCCGGCAGGATGTTTCAAAAATATAAAATCCGTTTCGTTGTAAGGTCGTTATCTGGAGTATGATTTATCTCAGTCACTCTTTGATTGCTGTTGTTCATATGAACACCATGAGGTTCCTGAAGAACATGGGACCTTGTACGCTACGCTAATATTTTGCTATCAACATGCGATATGTATCGCCAAGATTGAGAAACTTTGAGTGGAACCGCTTGGTCTTATAGCCCTGTGTTATAAGTTTCTGCAATATTGTTTTGTGACGTTGATTAAAATCTTCACATATAACAACGGATCAAATGCTATAATGCGCGATATGTATACGCCATATGCAGGTCCCACAGGAATATTGCTATCAAGAAAGGGATTGTTTACGATGTCGAAATTGTAATCATCTCTGTTGTCGCAAAGTCAACGAGAGAGAAGGCCCGCTTCATTTCCATGAAGATATAGGTCTAAATATGACGTGCCATTGGCTATATGTATCTTCATATCCAGTTAAGGTGCATATATATCCCTCACTGCGTCATTTATATAGCGATTATCCTCTGCGAGAAGATCGTATATACAGCGTTTGGTGAATGAGAAGGAACGTGTTTTGAATTTTTGAAAATTCTGTCTCCATGTTACTCCGTCTACCAAAACCCATGTTGAACAGAGGTAAACACATTTTGGGAAAGGTATTGCGCCACTATTTCTAAAAACTCTGGTGTTGAATGTATGTGTATATTAAAAAAGTCAAAATGTCTTACGGAAGAACTTGATGCTAAAGGTCACATACCGTATAGACATGTATCCACATGGGATTTCTCGACTCTCTATACTACAATCCCTCATCACGACCTTATTGTCCGTCTAAGTTCATTAATAGTATCTGTGTTCAAGAAAACTGACCGTAGATATATTAATGTCTGATGCCATAAAGCATTCTTTAGCTCTACTACATACAGGAGATATCATTCATGGGATGTTTCTTTGTTTATAGAGTTGCTTGAATTTCTCATTAATAATATCTATGTGAAATTTGGCAACGCAATATATCAGCAGCATATAGGTATTCCAATGGGTACTATTTGTGCACCCCTCTTGGCTGACCTATATCTGTTCTCTTATGAATATGACTATATGCAGGCGCTTTCAAATTACAAGCGTCTAGTCCGTCATTCATAATCCAGCCGTCGTTCATTAGAGAATATCCGCGTCCATAATCCAAAGACCTATTCCATTTTCCACATAACAGTATTAGCACCAAATTCAAAAAGACAATCATAGTATACATAAACATAGGCTTGTTTCCTACAAGAGAGAAGCGGTCAACAGTTTTCAATGATGCCGGCGCTTTCAAAAACCGATCCATTCAAAGCCCGTTCCTTCTCATTCACCAAACGCTATATAGACGGTCTTCTCGCTGTGGATAATCGCTATATAAATGACGCAGATATATATCCACCTTCACTGGATTTGAAGGAAACTACAGATAGCCCTACAGGCACATCTTATTTAGATCTCTATCTCTATAAAAATGAAGCGGGCATTCTCTCTCGTCGACTTTATGACAAAAGAGATGATTACAATTTCGACATCGTAAACTATCCCTTTCTGGATAGTAATATTCCAGTCGGACCTGCATATGGCATATACATATCTCGCTTAGTAGCATTTGCTAGATCCTGTGTTAAATGTGATGATTTTAATCAACGTCACAAAACATTGTTGCAGAAACTTATAAAACAGGGCTATTCCACCAAGCGCCTCCACTCAAAGTTTCTCAAATTTGGCGATACATATCGCATGCTGATAGCAAAATACGAACGTAGCGTGCAAGATCTATGGCGCTACGTTTCGTAACTTGTGTCTAATTCCGCTTAACCCGGGGCTAGGGGCCGTATGAACCCATGTACTTCAAGATCCTCATGGTACTCATATGAACAGTCACAATCAAAGCGTGACTGAGATACATCTTTTTTTTTTTTTTAGATGACGACTCTATAACGAATATTATGGATTAAGAATACTGATCAGCGATACGGATTTGATATTTTTGGAACATCATGATGTCTTGCCGGCATCATTGAAAACTGTTGACCGCTTCTCTCTTGCAGGAAACAAGCCTATGTTTATGTATACTATGATTGTCTTTTTGCATTTGGTGCTAATACTGTTATATGGAAAATGGAATAGGTCTTTGGATTATGGACGCGGATATTCTCTAATGGACGACGGCTGGATTATGAATGACGGACTAGACGCTTGTAATCATGATGTTCCAAAAATATCAAATCCGTATCGCTGATCAGTATTCTTAATCCATAATATTCCATTCAAAGCCCGTTCCTTCTCATTCACCAAACGCTATCTAGACGATCTTCTCGCTGTGGATAATCGCTATATAAATGACGCAGTGAAGGATATATATCCACTTTCACTGGATTTGAAGGAAACTACAGATAACCCATACCCATACAGGCACATCATATTTAGACCTATATCTCTATAAAAATGAAGCGGGCCTTCTCTCTCGTCGACTGTATGACAAAAGAGATGATTACAATTTCAACATCGTAAACTATTCCTTTCTGGACAGTAATATTCCAGTGGGACCTGCATATGGCGTATACATATCACGCCTAGTAGCAGTTGCTAGATCCTGTGTTAAATGTGACGATTTTCATCAACGTCACAAAACATTGTTGCAGAAACTGCTAAAACAGGGCTACACCACCAAGCGCCTCCACTCAAAGTTTCTCAAATTTGGCGCTACATATCGCATGCTGATAGCAAAATACGAGCGTAGCGTGCAAGATCTATGGCGTTACGTTTCGTAACTTGTGTCTAATTCCGCTCAACCCGGTGCTAGGGGCCGTATGAACCCATGTACTTCAAGATCCTCATGGTACTCATATGAACAGACACAATCAAAGCGTGACTGAGATACATCATTCTTTAGATGGCGACTTTACAACGAATATTATGGATTAAGAATACTGATCAGCGATACGGATTTGATATTTTTGAACATCATGATGTCTTGCCGGCATCATTGAAAACTGTTGACCGCTTCTCTCTTGCAGGAAACAAGCCTATGTTTATGTATACTATGATTGTCTTTTTGTATTTGGTGCTAATTCTGTTATATGAAATATGGAATAGGTCTTTGGATTATGGACGCGGATATTCTCTTATGGACGACGGCTGAATTATGAATGACGGACCAGACGCTTGTAATCACTAAATGCTCTTCGTTCGAATGAGACTGTCATCTTTGGGTATAATTGAATACAGTAGAACATCACTGAATCGCACCAATAGTCAACGGTTATGTGGGGCACTATACTTTCATTTGGCATTTCCGGTCAAAGCTGTTGATCCATGTGAAGCAGAAGAGCCTTGTCATACCAATGCAGAATGTTTGAATGATCTAATGGGATACAACTGTACCTGTCATTCAGGATACTATGGTGATGGATTCAACTGCACAGGTAATACTGCTTTGACAAATATTATATATTTTATGAATTCGTTAGGCTATGTCAAGGGTTTTGTGCGTGGACTTGATTGTAGGAATGTTTCGTCTAGTGCTATTCATATTGCGCTCGAGATGGCCACTTGTGGAGCAAGGAAATGAAGTTTTAATGGCTATTAAAACCAGTCCGAAGAAACGTGACCTCATGCATGGGCATAGCCTGTTATAATACAAAATAAATATAATTTCGAATACAGATTTCAATAACTGCATGCTGGTTTTAGATCTCGTTGGCTAACAGAAGTATAGTTTCATTTTGTTATGTTAACTTGCCTGATCTGCATTTATCTATTACGGTTCTTACTGGGGGGGGGGGGATTTCTTTTGATATCACACTCAAGGTTATTTCACTAATATGGTGACAGCCAGTTTGGTTGGTGGAAGAAGCCGGAGTCCGCCGGCAAGTAACTGGCAAACTTTCACACATACACCAGCGGGGCTCGAATCCGTGCTGGGTTAGCGGTGTGAGGCTAACTATCACCAGCGAAGCGCCTTAGATCACTCGGCCACTGAAGGCCTCTCTCTGACTGGACAGTCGAGTAACTCTCGAGATGGAAGCACACCGCGTTTGTGACACTAAGTAACTTGCCACCTGAAGAGCGTGATAAACGAAAATTTATATTATGAGATGATTTATTCCACCACTTTGTCATCTCGATTTGAAATTCTCAGGCAGTTACGAATGTCTACATTTTCTCCCTGTCTCAAACTGGGAGAAGTAACGTTTTGACATATGCTTTAACTTGAGTTCATGATGGAATCCTTGGTCAAGCACATGTAACTAAGCATGTGTGTCTAATCATTTAGCACAGTTATCGAGCATACATGTATGTCGAAATATTAGTTTTGCGACTCCTTTTACACTGTACTCTTGATCAACAGAATCACTACTGCCCTTATCAAATGCTAATAACAGCCATTGTTGTGAAACGATTTTCAATAATGTCAAATGTATATGACAAACCGGTGAGGGAGCACTGCGTCTTGGGTTATTTGAGAGAAATCGGTTTGTTTTAATGTGTTGGATTACTAAGTTATTGGCTTGAGTACTTAAAATTTTGTTTGATCGTCGCTATATACATGTACCTGAAATATTGCTGAACGCGACGTTAAATCTTAATTCTCTCTCTCTCTCACTCTCACTGTCAAACCATAAATGTGTTAAAATATATATTACAGCTATCATGACCGTATCAATTATGCATTTCAAGCAAATGGTATATTTATCATGACCGTATCAATCGACATGACCATAACCACTGGGAAACCATCAAGGTAATACCAGGAAAACCAACAATCGATGTAAATCATTATTATGACAATGTAAAATGTATCTTGAATCCTCCAGTGTCAAATCGTTGTGACAGAACCAAATCTACATCGCATGATAAATGTATATCGAATTATTATACCATATCTAAATTTACTTTGTAAATATCACTGTCACAATGTACAATGCAACCATCTCTGTGAAGCAATTCTGGCGGAACCAAATGTACATTACCATATTCAATGTCAAACAAACCATAATCGTATGTGCTTGCCACCACCAATGTCAAACCTTTATGATAGTTTCAAATCTACATTGCGTTCTTGAATGTCGAAATATGATGGCATAATCAAATGTACATTGTAACCATCACTGTCAAACTCTTATTCTAGTTACAACTCAACAAAGAATCTTCAATGTCAAACGATTATGGTCTAATCATATGTAGATTGCATCCACCAGGATCAAACCCTTATAACAGTTTCAAATGTGCATTACATTATCCGGTCATAGAAATTCTCCATATTATTCACATAGTTCAAGCAGCAGAGAGCTGCTCCATATAACCTTCTTTAGCAACGTCGCGGAAAAGAACAAAATTGTAACTAGCTAATCGTTGCGATCATGATGTTCTGTGACGCAAACCTGCTGACGACAAATGTATTAACTGTCTGACATGTAGGTTTAGCTAACTTGAGGGTTCGATGGTATGACTTAGATTTGTATCTTATCCCCGCTCACTGGTGATAGGGGACCTGTGGTCATTCCGGGTAAGCTATCCACACGAAGACCTACCATAAAAAACATCACATGACTCAGTCTTGATCGGTGGTATGCCTTTGTGTAAAATGCAGTCAGAATATCGGCCTTTGAGATCATGTGACTTCTCATCAGTTCCGAGGACCAGGGCATTCTCTGATCCTTCAGTTTCACCAATACTACTGCCATTGTTTCACCAATCGGAGTTGATATATGAGCATTATATCAAACTCCGTTATACAGTAGCCAACCGTCGTACCTAATACATATATATATATACCACATGATAGTTGTTTCGCCTACATTATTACGCAGCTGTTATGTATTGAATGTTATTTTTACGGTCGGATGAGAAAAGACAACTTTTACGGGATAATCAATTCAGTATAAATTCTGAACAGATATTACAATAAACTGGTTGCACTGTCTGTTTGTTACTCAGTCTACAAATATCCATGTCAAACTTATTATATTAATATACTTTCATTCGGTATTTCCGGTATAAGACGTGGATGAATGTGAAGAAAAAAGGCCATGTGACACCAATGCGGACTGTTGGAATTATCCAGGGGGATACAACTGTACCTGTAATTATGGATACTTTGGTGATGGATACAGCTGCACAGGTAATACTACTCTAAGTTATATTATATTTGTTTGTGAATAGGACAGGAGATGTCACGGTTTTTTGTGCGTTAACTTTTGATTACAAGAAAATGTCCTTCTGTGCTAACCACAACGCATTGGAGATGACCACACGAGGTACCTCAATTAACGCCGTCTGCGGGAAAATGTGTGGTGCAGTGGGTATTAGACGGCATTGTCAAGCTAGAATCTGATGAGGCCCAAGTAACCCAGTTGCCGATCGAGGAAATGGAGTTTTAGATGAATGGGCTTACTCAGCTGTTCTGAAATATAAACTGTAAAAGTGGAATCTGAGTGGATTACAAATTTGATCAAAGAATGATATGTGATTGCCAGGTTTAATCTGAATAACTGCGCGTTCATTTTATCAAAATATTTCTACCGGTTGCCAAGACATTGTACTTAGACGATTGTGGGTTTTAAAAATATATTTGGTATGCAAAAGAGGTTTGATGATGCCACAGAGTGATCTAGAGATAATTAGACAGACAAATACTAATAATCAATCTTATTTTCTATAATACCTCGGATTTCATTTATTTTGCCTTCCATTAACACTGCGTTTAGTGGTAATTGGTGGTATAGCCCTGTACTAACCACAACTGGCCGCTCCGATGACGTCAGATCCATTTTTTTTTTTCAGATTTGAAGATTCTCTGTTATGGAATGTTCTCCGCAATCACTGCATAACAAATAAAATTTTTATCTAATGTGAAATGAAGACAGTTGGCACCTTTTATGCTTCAAAAGGCAAAAACAAGAACGAAGAAAACGCCATTTTTAATTTGCCATGTGTGGTGCAACATTGACCCGGGTATGACAAGTTAAACTCAGAGTGACAGGGTCCGTGTAACCTTGCACAATTCAATTTTCGTTTTTTTTGCTTTTGGTTTTTCAAAATCAAAAATTGAAATTTGACCGTCAATTTTCAATTTTCGTTTTCGGTTTCTCAAAATCAAAAATTGAAATTTGACATTCAATTTTCGATTTTCGTTTTTCGTTTTACTTCGCGCAAAAATCAAAAATTGAAAATTGCCTCGATTTGTCCGTTTTTCGTTTCCTGATTTTAACTTTGACGCGTCAATGTTAACTGCGCACGCGCAAGGCTTATGATGTCACTTTCGGCCCGCGGAGTAGTATGGAAAGCGCAAATCGGATTGTTTAGGCAGGTGTGGAGCATAATATGTAAAACCAGTAGGGGAGAAAGATTTGGGAGTTTCATTACACTATAGATCCCTGGAGCCAGGCATTCGACCTAGATTATAGTGGGCCAACTGCGCATGCACAGAAGCGAGTAGGCATTCGTGCAGCAGGTGTGATGCATTATATGGAGAACAACGGATACATACGGTAGTTTCATTAAAGTAGGATAGTATAATAAATAAGTGGGTACCCTAATCATAACACCCCAAAGGAACTTCCCGCTTCGATGCATTTGACATCCGCACTTAAAGCGTTGAAGCATTTTTGACCCTGAACGTTGACGGGCATCTGGACGCTCCAATGATCCAGGTCCCAAAAATAGAGAATGAAGATTGGACCTGAAGCGTTGAAGCATTCAGACGTGGCGATTGTGTGCTTGTTTGAAATGGTGGCTTATGAGGATTTCGCGACCCATCACCGCGATGCTTACTCTTATTGGTATTACATCTTTGCTGGTATCTTTATAAATATTATATTTCAAATCAATAACAATTAGCGGTTGTGTGCATGAATGCTGTTCGCTTTTGTAGCGCTCTAAACATCTATTTTTAGAAATGAGAAAATCTAAGATTGCGTCCTGATTGGCTCAGGCCTCAATGCCAATAACCAATGAGAACAGCGGGATGCCACCTATTCAGACCTGCCTGGTGCATCTTCACAAGTCCAGGTAAATCGTGAATCCTCGCACAGGGTTTACCTGGATATTTTTGATGATTCGAGTGAGTTTTTGAGTCGTTGCCTCAATCTCGAACATTTCATCCCCAGAGGTTATTTTGAATTAGCATGTCGGCATCCCAAGCCGGCAGTTTTTGCTTTGACTCACTATGTCGATTTTAGCCTGACATCAAAGTTATGCCAATGATGTCACATCTTAAACAGTGCAGCTAGCGGATTGTCGTAATGGGCTAGCTGAGCCTGTTCAATAAGTGGTTTGATTTAGAGGATACCCCTTGATCTTTGTTTTATCCAGAACTACCGTGAGCAACTAACCAAGGCAATGTATAGATACCCTAACACATCGATCAATACACTGGCTCCCGAGGATGGCCTGGTGGGCCACATGCCTCTCACGCTCCACACCTCTTTTACGACACGATTTGTGTTGTCTAGCTATCATTGATTGTCGTTCAGCGGGTGGTATAGAGAGTTGCTTGTGGCCGGGGCTGGTTTACTATAAGTATACCGCATATCCGTGTTGTTGTTCTTCAGATGCCGATGAATGTTTGACCGGTCAGCATAACTGTGGAGATGTGAGCCGATGTAGGAACACTGATGGTTCATATTACTGTTTGTGCCCAGGTCGATCCGACATAGGAACGAGGTTTGTTTGTTAATACTAAAGCTGGCGTTTTCTAGACTATATATATGGTTGGTCATCCCTGTAACAATTTGACACGGTATAAATATTCATAAGATGCCTGTATATATTTTGTACCAAAGTATAAAATCGCCGAAACTGCCATTTTTGTTGCTAGTATTTAAATAATGTATACCATGATGTAAAATGATTGTAAGAGACCGATGAATAGTTTGTACCATGGTATACAATGACTAAACCGGTCATAACTCAAATTTATTTTTGTAAATAATATATGGTTGGTTGGTTGGTTTGATTGGGCACTCCATTGTATTACAATGGGCACTGGTCGTACAGAGTATGCCGTGCAACCCGTTTACCATTGTAGATAATGATTCAACCGGGATGTTTCCGCGCTGTCACAAAAGCGAAACTCTTCCCATTTTCGTCAATACAGATGTTGAAATCAGTCGTAAATAATTCATTTAACAGAAAAATCTCATTAACTCATTAATCACAATATTAATTTTATAGTCTTTTCAAAGAGATATAGCAGATAAGAAAAATATGGCGACAAATTCACCTGATCCAAAGCTTGGTCCAACGGATCGCTAAATTACAGTTAATCCGCTTGAATATGACAAGAAAACAGAACAGACAGGCATTTATCTAGAAGAGTCCTATCAACGATTGTATACCTTGGTACGAAGTGCTTTTTACAGTTCTATAAATATTTTGTACTGTGGTACAAAATGAGAAATTGTGGCAGATCTCGAGATAGCCAACCATAAAAAAAGGTCTTGTCGCAAATTATTGAAGAACAGTTTCTCCCTGGAAATCATCACGTTTTATCCCATTGAAATGTATTTGAAATTTGAGTATTATCTGAATATAGTGAAACCTATATGGCACGACTGTGCGTCATAGCCTCTGTGTCATATAATAGGCAGTCGAAATAAATATAGGATCGATGATAGGAGTGTTCAACTTCAAGCCAGATTCAATCGTGCATCATGCGTAATATACGGATTTTGCAAGAAGTCCAAGACATCTTATTTCGAAGCACTCTTAAGCACTTTTTCAAAATTCCGGTCTTTTCATTGATGTATGGAGAAAATTGGAAGAGGATGCTGTCATTCATATACTTTCTAAAGAGAACCGTTGATATCTAGACTGTCCTGGCCATATTCGCAAGCGTTATTAGATGTAAGGAACTCAGTACGGGTATGAATGATACCCACGAAATGCATAAATGGATCAGTACAGAATTTGTACAATTTAACTAATTATTTTTTTCCGGAGAACAATCTCTACAAAGAACAGGGATAAATGTGTGTTACTAGGTGGATGTCATATCGGACACCCGAGGCATTTCATACGTGACTGGAGACATGAGTTACGCGATATGGCGGTCGTGTCTAATCAAATTCGACCTATAGTTTACTGGCGAAAATCCGATGAAAAGAAGAACAGCAGTTTAACTTTAGTGAGACTCCATAGAGAATGACGCCGAATGAGTATGCCATCGCCAGTGCTTTCAGTTATAGTATATCTAAATTGCTGCGCGCTCACGCTGCACGATTCATCCTGGATTTCCCTATTAAATCAAACAAGTAATGCAAAATTGTGAAGGCCATTCTTAAATCTATAGTGAAGAAAATAGTAAAGTATCTCCCAGGTGTGGAAACGCACATACCAATAAAGACTAGAATTATATGATATTAACCATATCAGGCGTGGACTTTTTGGGACCTGTCCAGACCGGGGGGGGGGGAGGGGGGAGGCGAAATGGCTCCCCTCCCGCTAATTATTTTTCTTACCCCTTGAGCTAGGGGGCTGAAACTTACCACACTATACCCTTGGGTCAAGCTCTACCAGAAAATGTAAAAAATCCAAGATGACCGCTTTCAAAAACGACATTTTTAGTCGATTTTTCGGTCGGATTTTCCGAATTTCTTATTTATGCGATTTCTTCGAAAAAACTGCATGATAAATTAGTAAATATTAAATTGTGATGTGAAAATAAAATAGTTTTTGCCCACTTTTCATCGCGGAAAAGCAGAAATTTTGAAGAAATATGACAAAACATAACTTTTCTGGTACCCCACGTGGCCGCCATCTTGAATTTACCCATGATCCTCTGCTCGGGGGGTTATGCAAGTAGGCTCAAAATGATCCCAATATGATAAACAATAAATTCCAGGAGTTTCAGCTCTCCATTTTTGTGTCGTTCTGGAGATAGCGCAGAAAGTTTGGTGGGGGGGAGGGGGCATTTTGCCCCCCCCCTCCCTCTCCAGGCCAGGTAGGGGTATCCTCTGTTCAAGATGGTTTTTAAATGTTGATGTGGGATAGTACCCGAGTATCCATTCATTCCTCGTTGAACAGCTCTGAGAATTACACTCTGGCATGGGGAGACAGCTGTTATTCCATCATAACCGATTCCAGGAGAACCAAAAACTGGGAAGATGCTCGTCGCTCTTGCCGAAATAACTCTGGAGATCTTGTGGCTATAGGAACATCGGAAGAGCAGGTAATTCTTATCTTTTTGATTCAGTTGCAAAATTAGATATAAAGTGCGACGAAGAACAGTTTCGAATGATGAAGGTGTTTTCTGAGCATGTTTTAGTGGTATATGGGAATCTTCTAGTGGCTGTACTACGATTACTGCGTCAATGACATTTTCCACATTTTATTTTACGAGGATTGGATAATTACTCAGATAAAACGTCTATTCATTCAACTGACATCGGATACAAGGTGGTGGTACGGTCTGTATAAACCAGAAGATGATTCGAAATGGACCTGGGTTGACGGAACATCGCTAAACAACCGTACTATGTAGGTATTCCAGTTACATGTGTATTCATTTAATGGGGATAATAGTAGCACGCTTATTCAACAAATATACGGAAACAAGCATCATTCTCTTTAAATTATTTGAAAGTGATCTTATAATTCGCATATGATCAAATATTTCGCCATTCACATAACTTATGAAATGTTAACTAAATGAACAAATTAAACACATATTTGTGTGGAGATAATTAGGCCACGGCATTTATTCAGTTCTGGGAATGATTTTCATGAAAGCAAGTTACACATGGCCCTCAAATGGCTACATATGAGGACAAAGCAACCCAAGGCTAAACAAATAATGCTAAGTCCTGAATACAAAGTACACCCACATGGGAAATATCTCTGTTCAACCAACAAACTCCCATGACGCTTGACATATATTCCACAACCTCCTGGGCTACCTAGTGGATCAGAACCCTTTCCAATGGCTACAAAGGACAGGACAATTAGCATATGCAAATTAGTTTGTAGTATAAATCCAATATTAGCATATACAAATTAGCTTATAGTATAAATCCAATATTTGCACCACGAAAATACCGTCACACAGACACAAATGGTTCTGAGCACTAGTACGTTAGCAGTGGTACTACACCCAAAGGGACTGTGCAAATGCGGAGTTTTTCTCCTGTCTGCAGCTCTCTTCTGCCTTTCCATAGTTACAAAGCAGCTTTCACAATTTCAGGAATCGAAAACTTAGAATAAATTAACGAATGCAAATCGGTGTTATGCTAACCAAACTATGGCCAAGTTTTAGATAGCTGCTTACAGCTGGTAACACGAGAGCAACTGGCTCGAGCACATGATAATTACTTCGCTGGCATAATTCCAGTATACCAGCAATACAACCTGACAAGGGTAGATAACTGGATATAAGGAAAGTGGTTAACTCTCTTACACCATACAAGCCACACAGTTGCTAAAATTCGGATAATGTGAACTAACGATTAGCGTTAGGTGCATTTAAATGATTTTATCAGCAATTTCTGACGCAATACTGTTATAATATGAATTAATTAAATGTTTGTCAGAACTTGGCATTCAGGCGAACCGAACGGTGGAAACGAAGAAAAGTGTGTCGAGTTGTGGCACGCCGGTACGTTAAACGACAATATCTGTGGAACTACATTGCCTTATATATGTGAACGTAACACAGGTGAGATGACATTGCTCATATATGTTCAGAGAAATAAAAACATAATACGACGCTCTTGATTTACAGTCGTTAAATACTCAATTTACTACGTCCTACTTATTGGTACTTCTATCTCAGTTGGAAATCCAACTAAATATTATTAACACACTTGTAGTCTTACAATAATATAGGGACGCAAATACTGTATATATTTAGTATCTTATGAACATAATTCGACGAACCTGAAACTTTAATGAAAAGATTGAAGTTGCACAACCGCATCCACAAGCAGGACGATAGGGAAGACCCTTAAAATAAACGAATATTGAAACGGTTGCAACAACTCTCAATAGAGAAAAGGCAAGCTTCAGAATCGGGTACTAGAAAATACGTATGTGAGACGTCGGGAGAGAGTGAGAAAGAATGGGATTTGACGTCATTTTCAGCAATATTCCGGCTATATAGCGATGATTTCGAGAGACGGCGAGATAAACGCTACCATCCAGATTTAAAACAGGTTAAACAAATAATGTGATAATGTTGGCATAACACAACACTGACTGAATCCCGTTCACTCTCATCAAGATGGCAATATTTTCAACATCATCACGAGCGATTTAATAATTTACTTTTCGATTTTTCATCTTACTTTTATTAATAACTTTTATATACAAGCGTCTAGTCTGTCATTTAATATTGAGCCGTCGTCCATTAAAGAATTTCCTTGTCCATAATCCAAGGACTTAATTCATATAATAGCGATAGCTCCAAATTAGAAGAATAAATCATAGTATACATGAATCTAGGCTAGTTCACAGCAAGAGAGAAGCGGTCAACAATTCTCAATGATGCCAGCAAGACATCATGATGATCCAAAAATATATAATCCTTATCGCTGATCAGTATTGTTAATCCATATGATTTTCGTTGTGAAATCGTTATCTCTAGAGTATGACGTATCTCATTCACACTTTGATTGTGCCTGTTCATAAGAACGCTGTGAGAATTTTGAAGTAGATGGGTTCATACGACCCCAAGACCCGGAGTAAGCGGAATTAGACACAAGTTACGAAACGTACCGCCAAAGATCTTGCTGGGCTCGTATTTTGCTATCAGCATGCGGTCGTCAAATTTGAGAAACCTCGAGTGGAGACGCCTGCTGATATAGCCCTGTTTTATAGGTTTCTGCAATAATGTTTTGTGCCGTTAATCAAAATTTTCACATTTAACACACGATGCTATTATGCGAGATATGTATACACCTGATGCTGGTCCCTCTGGTACATTACTGTACAGATAGGGATAGTTTACCATGCCAAAATTGTAATCATCTCTTTTGTCCTGAAGCCGACGAGTGAGAAGTCCCGCATCATTGTATAGAGATGTAGGTCTAAAGAAGATATGTCGTTAGGGCCATCTGTATGTTCCTTCAAATCCAGTGAATGTGGATATAAATTCATTGCGTCATTTATATAACGATTATCCACAGCAAGAAGATCGTCTATATAGCGTTTGGTGAACGAGAAGGAAAGGGATGTGCGATTTTCTGTTTTTGAAAGCGTTTGTAAGAGAAAAGATATAGATCAGCCAAAAGGGGGACACAATCAGTACTCATTGAAATACCTATATACTGCTGATATATTGTATTGCCAGATTTCACAAATATTATTAATGAAAAATTCAAGGCAACACTATCACCAAAGAAAAAATCCCACGAATGATATCCCTTGCATGTAGTGGAGTAAGATAATGATTTATAGCTTCTGACATTAATATATCGGCGATCAGTTTTATTGAAAACCGATACTATTAATGAGTTTAGACGGCCAATAAGTTCCGAATGAGGGATTGTAGTATAGAGAGTGGAAGAATCCCATGTGGGGTAAATGTCTGTAGGGTGCTTGTCCTTCCGCATCAAGTTCTTCTGTAAGACATTTTGAGTTCTTCAATATCCACATGCATTCAATGCCAGAGTTCTCAGAAATAGTGGCGCAATGCCTTTCCCAAACAGCGTTTGCCTCCTGAAGGGCCCAGGGTTCAACAGCTTGGTGGTGCAACTTCTAGAACCAGCTATAAATCTAAATCCACTTGGCACTTATTGCCTGTTTAATGACCACACCTTTACAAAAACCCCTATAATTCCCACGTGGCCTGTGGTTTGGGGATAATAACTCATAACAATAGTCACGCGGTATTTACTCATAATATAATGGTGATTTCAATAATAATAACAAGAATAGTAATCATTAGTTAAAAAAAAAGATGGTGTCATACTGATATTCATGATACTGTTTCTTTGTGAATAATGTTTTTTGTTTCCGGTCTCTATAAAGGACAACACAAGTTCAAGGTAGATTAGCAGAAATAACACATAAAGGGTCATTCGGATAATATTAAAGCAGTCGTTTGTCCATTATATGAGCATTGTCCCATGATATCGTGGCTGATAGCCAGAGCATATTTAACTGACTAGTTCCCCGCAACAGGGGAAGAGGAAAGAATTCGTGTAGGCTGGTAGGTATGATGATAGGATAAGGAGGGTATTGACCACGAAGAGAGGGAGAAAGGACAGGGTGGGGTGGGACAAGGTTGGGGTAGGGGTTGGGGTGGGGGTATTTCCCATTTAATTGAAAACTCGTCTCCAACTAACCAGTCGATATTAATTACAAGCGTCTAGTCCGTCATTCATAATCCAGCCGTCGTCCATTAGAGAATATCCGCGTCCATAATCCAAAGACCTATTCCATTTCCATATAACAGTATTAGCACCAAATTCAAAAAGACAAAAGTATACATAAACATAGGCTTGTTTCCTACAAGAGAGAAGCGGTCAACAATTTTCAATGATGCCGGCAAGACATCATGATGTTCCAAAATATCAAATCCGTATCGCTGATCAGTATTCTTAATCCATAATATTCGTTATAGAGTCGTCATCTAAAAAAAGATGTATCTCAGTCACGCTTTGATTGTGACTGTTCATATGAGTACCATGAGGATCTTGAAGTACATGGGTTCATACGGCCCCTAACCCCGGGTTAAGCGGAATTAGACACAAGTTACGAAACGTAGCGCCATAGATCTTGCACGCTACGTTCGTATTTTGCTATCAGCATGCGATATGTATCGCCAAATTTGAGAAACTTTGAGTGGAGGCGCTTGGTGGAATAGCCCTGTTTTATAAGTTTCTGCAACAATGTTTTGTGACGTTGATTAAAATCATCACATTTAACACAGGATCTAGCAATGCTACTAAGCGAGATATGTATACGCCATATGCAGGTCCCACTGGAATATTACTATCCAGAAAGGGATAGTTTACGATGTCGAAATTGTAATCATCTCTTTTGTCATAAAGTCGACGAGAGAGAATGCCCGCTTCATTTTTATAGAGGTATAGATCTAAATAAGATGTGTCTGTAGGGCTATCTGTAGTTTCCTTCAAATCCAGTGAAGGTGGATATATATCCTTCACTGCTTCATTTATATAGCGATTATCCACAGCGAGAAGATCGTCTATATAGCGTTTGGTGAATGAGAAGGAACGGGCTTTGAGTGGATCGGTTTTTGAAAGCGCCAGCATATAGTCATATTCATAAGAGAACAGATACAGGTCAGCCAACAGGGGTGCACAATTAGTACCCATTGGAATACCTATATGCTGCTGATATATTGTGTTGCCAAATTTCACATAGATATTTTTAATGAGAAATTCAAGCAACTTCTATAAACAAAGAAACATCCAGAATGATATCTCTTGTATGTAGTCGAGCTAAAGAATGCTTTATGGCTTCCGACATTAATATATCTACGATCAGTTTTCTTGAACACAGATACTATTAATGAACTTATACGGTCAATAAGGTCCTGATGAGGGATTGTAGTATAGAGAGTCGAGAAATGTGACCTTTAGCATCAAGTTCTTCCGTAAGACATTTTGAGTTTTTCAATATCCACATACATTCAACGCCAGAGTTCTTGAAAATAGTGGCGCAATACCTTTTCCAAAATGCTTTTACCTCCTGAAGGGCCCTCGTCAATAGGGTTGAAAGAAGCTTGGTGGTACAGCTTCTAGAACCAGATGAATCTAGCTTTGTATGGTGATTTATGCATTTTGGGAGTCCAGTATATTTTTGGTATGTCGCTATGATTGGTTGGAAGACAAATACCTCTTTCCCTGAGAAACTTTTTGTGATTGTTAAATAAATTAATGACCTAGTGATCAGATTGGGCTGTGGTATAGTGTCACCTTACTTAGCTGTTGTCAGAGGACCCCACCTCGCTTCAAAACTTGTCTGACACATATTACGTAGGGCTATATTTTTTCTATGAATCAATTGTCGTGCTCCCTGAATGACTGGTTTGATATTGCAAGATCTACAAATATATATATATACCGCTTTACTAACAGTAACAAATGATTGACAGGAACAGATACGGTATTACTTAGAATTACAAGCGTCTAGTCCGTCATTCATAATCCAGCCGTCGTCCATTAGAGAATATCCGCGTCCATAATCCAAAGACCTATTCCATTTTCCATAGAACAGTAGATGATGATTACAAAAGAGATGATTACAATTTCGACATCGTAAACTATCCCTTTCTGGATAGTAATATTCCAGTGGGACCTGCATATGGCGTATACATATCTCGCTTAGTAGCATTTGCTAGATCCTGTGTTAAATGTGATGATTTTAATCAACGTCACAAAACATTGTTGCAGAAACTTATAAAAAAGGGCTATTCCACCAAGCGCCTCCATGCAAAGTTTCTCAAATTTGGCGATACATATCGCATGCTGATAGCCAAATACGAACGTAGCGTGCAAGATCTATGGCGCTACGTTTCGTAACTTGTGTCTAATTCCGCTTAACCCGGGGCTAGGGGCCGTATGAACCCATGTACTTCAAGATCCCCATGGTACTCATATGAACAGTCACAATCAAAGCGTGACTGAGATACATCATTTTTTAGATGACGACTCTATAACGAATATTATGGATTAAGAATACTGATCAGCGATACGGATTTGATATTTTTGGAACATCACGATGTCTTGCCGGCATCATTGAAAACTGTTGACCGCTTCTCTCTTGCAGGAAACAAGCCTATGTTTATGTATACTTTTGTCTTTTTGAATTTGGTGCTAATACTGTTATATGGAAATGGAATAGGTCTTTAGATTATGGACGCGGATATTCTCTAATGGACGACGGCTGGATTATGAATGACGGACTAGACGCTTGTAATTAGCACCAAATTCAAAAAGACAATCATAGTATACATAAACAATAGGCTTGTTTCCTGCAAGAGAGAAGCGGTCAGCAGTTTTCAATGATGCCGGCAAGACATCATGATGTTCCAAAAATATCAAATCCGTATCGCTTATCAGTATTCTTAATCCATAATATTCGTTATAGAGTCGTCATCTAAAAAAAGATGTATCTCAGTCACGCTTTGATTGAAACTGTTCATATGAGTACCACGATGATCTTGAAGTACATGGGTTCATACGGCCCCTAGCCCCGGGTTAAGCGGAATTAGACACAAGTTACGAAACGTAGCTCCATAGATCTTGCACGCTACGTTCGTATTTTGCTATCAGCATGCGATATGTATCGCCAAATTTGAGAAACTTTGAGTGTAGGCGCTTGGTGATAGTTCAGTAATAGAAATCGCCAAATTCTTTGCCCTGGTGTGCAGTTCCATCCATATTTGTTTTGAGTATATGCAGTAATAAAATAAATGTACGAGGGGTTCTCTCTCCTGGTTACAGAAGGAGCACATCTCGGAATCGGTCTTACCCCACAAATTTAACAGATGGATTATAACAAATATTCTATGAATAATTTGGTACTGAAAATACTGTAAATTGGTTTCTTTCGTTGCACTGTAGATACTATTATATACGGAAGACCAAACAATATCATTATTGAATGCTAGTTCTGTCTCCCACTTTTGGTGATTATTCAAAGGTTTTATTCCAACGTTGTTCAATAGCATTTTGTATAAGAATTTCGAACAAATCTAGCTTTGTATGGTGATTTATGCATTTTGGGAGTCCAGGACACTTTCCGTATATTGTTGTGGGTGGTTGGAAGACAAATACCCCTTTCCTTGAGAAACGTTTTCTGGTTGTTAAATGTCTTTCAGACTTGTGCTGTTTGGGAGAAAATGGTATTCGACGATGGTGTGCTTATACTCAAAACCTTATCCAGCACCTGGTAATAGTAATATTTACATATGGATATTATATTATTTGGAACTTTGTCTGCTGGGACTAGGACGAATTTACTCTGGAGATTTGCAATAATTTCTTACGAATTGAGGTTCTCAGTACTTGCTTTGCTTGGGGAAGGGTAGCACTGTCAATATGGCGGATTGTTTCAACGACCTTGTTCTTGGTAGGGTCCAGTCAGTCAGCGAGTAGTTCAACCTTTTCTCTCTTTGATCACTCAATAACATACTCTCCCAGTGTAGTCAGGAGTATTTTCTGGTCCACCTCCAGGTTTATTTTCCTCGGCTCTCTATACTTAGGTCCCTTCATCAGGAATGTTTTTAGGTTTCATCACTCACTATATCAATGTAACCAGTCACAACATGCTTGCATGGTGTTCAGATAAAGTTCGATGATTCACAATCATAACTGTGGCCTCCGGACGTATATATCTTCCAGTCAAACTCCCTGACATCATTAGATTAATTGAATATTTTGGTGACTAGATTTAGTATAATTATATGAACTGCAAGGAGGTTTTGTGAACTTAAAATAGTTTGGAACAGCGCTGCTTAAATTCGTCGTAAATTAATAATTTCCAGTCCGTTATCAAAGTAGTTGAGTTTCAAGAAAAGCCGGTCTTTGGATGTTTCGATTATGTTAACTGGACGACACAATCGAAAGTATACTACATTGTTGTATATCTCTGGTAATTCAGAGTTATACAGCTGAAACGAATTTCTGTAAAATGTTCACGAATTCAAAATGATTACACAAATAAGAATGTAATGTTAATATATGTAACCTCACGATGTCTGATGAGAAACGACAAATGTTACGGCGGTAACCAATTCCGTTCAGATAATCTGACTAGATTTTTCAAAATAAATTGGTTCCTTTTAAATCGACCTGCTTGTTACTCAGTCTACCAAGACCCATATCGAATGATGTGCATCAGTCAATAAATCCTCTTTTTTTAAGGCGTCTGGCCTCTTTGACTAGATTTGAATAAAGAAGACGACTAATTTTCTTCCGTTTGACATTTCTGTTCAAAGCTGTTGATGAATGTGACGATGACGGGCCGTGTGACCCAAATGCTGAATGTAGGAATATACCAGGAGGATACACCTGTACCTGTAATTATGGATACTTTGGTGATGGCTTCAGCTGCACAGGTAATACTTATGTCATAAATGCGGATTGAATCTGTGATATTAGGTGCATGGTGAAACTAAGTTGCACGACTTCCATAAAAACTATCCTATTACAAATTTAAGTTTCGTCTCAATTATAAAGTTACCAGTAGGGATAAAATAGTCCAACCATTGTCCACAAAGAATTTCGACATAAACAGGCCGGTATATTGATGAAGTAGGTAGTCGATACGTTACCCAATTGAATTACAAGCGTCTGGCCCGTCATTCATAATTCAGCCGCGGTCCATTAAAGAATATTCCCGTCCATAATCCAAAGAACTATTCCATATTACATATAACAGTATTAGCACCAAATTCAAAAAGACAATCATAGTATACATAAACATAGGCTAGTTTCCTGCAAAAGAGAAGCAGTCAACAATTTTCAATGATACTGGCAAGACATGATGTTCCACAAATATCAAAACCGTATCAAATACATATTACTGAACATGCGAGTCAGATAATTCAACACATTTATGAAACAAACATATTCATGCAATACTCGTTTGGCGACTCCTTATAATAATAATTTTCATCGCGCTGCTGAAAAATAGAAGCGTCACTGTCAAAACCGTTATAAATGAACATATATTACATTCGTCTTGATTGTATCAAAAATACATTGCAACCAAATGAGGAATTAATCATGACAGTATCAAGCGACATGGCCTTCACCACTGTGAAGCAGCCATGATAGTACTGTATAACTGTATATCAGAACCCTCATTGTCAAATTACTAGCTAAGTCGATGATCAGTATAAACCATTATATTGACAGTGCCAAATGTGCATTTCAACATCCAGTGCCCAACCGTTATGTCCTCTATCTAATTGTATACTGTCGAACCATTATGGCTTATTTTCTTCAATGACAATTTGTTATAAGCTATCCACATGTGTATTGCTGTGATCACTGCCAAACCATTCTGGCAGTTCCAAACGGTACATTGTAACCTTCAATGTCACAACATTATAGCAAATCCAAATATACATAGCAGTCATGTCTTTTCAACCATTATTTATCAAACTTGGATCAGAAGATCTTCAAAATTGTCGAATCTCAATTTCTAGGTTATGGGTTAACACTAAACTTATTTTGAGGTCAAAATGGAAAATATTGAACTCATCCTCGCTTAAATTAGGATTAGATCTCTATAAAACCTGCAATCAATGGAGAATCTGTTCCAAGGTAAGAATTAGTTCAACCTTTGTGTATAACTTGTCCATGAGGCACAGAAAAATCCTCTTTATGCTAAGATCAAAGGTCATGGTCACGATGTTCTGAAAAGATCAATAAAGGGGGCACTATGTTGTTTGTGGATGTGTATTATGAGAATGCCCCAAACTCATAGCACGCAATAGGCCTATTGATTTTAGGTAATTCTCTTCATCTGTCCATGCGTTTGTTTGTAAATATTTTTTCTGTGCGATATTCCTTATTCCAGCTTTGGGATTGGTGCTAAACTTTGCTTATACCTGACGCATGGGACATGAAACCATATTAACTGTGCAGTTAACTGGCCACAAAACCAAGGTGACAAATCTGGAGAAAAACAAATGTGTTATGTTCACGTGGTGTGAAATGTGTTATGTTGAAAGCATGGGAAGCAGGTTGTGGTTAGATTCCAGTTATGCCTCAAACCCATCGCAGACAAGAAGCCTATTGATTTTGAGGCATGTCTATCTGTCTGTTCTTCTGTTCTCTCCAATTCTATGATTCTATGACGATACAGCTCACCAATCTCCAATGTACGAGTTGTCACAGCGAGACAGCTCACCAATTACCAGTATACGAGTTGTCAGAGCATTTCCATCATAGCTCTCTATATTTGTATCTAATACCGCTTATGCCGGTGCTAGGGGCCGTGTGGTCATATCATCCAAGTTGCCACATGAACAGGTACAATAAAAGCGTACCTGAGATATAACACATATCACGAATCGTTAGATTCTTGGTATGTGCTTTAGAATAGGTTAACCAGAAGACTATTCTGTGAAGTCATGTGACCCAGTCAGTATGTCGGCACCTCTTCCCACTTCCCTTATATGTGTTGTAATTGTCTATACTGCAATAGGGCGTTTTAATGTTGATCATGTAATCATGCGGTTTGAGACCAATTATTTTCCAGTTTCAGGAGACGTAAATGTCGATGAAAACAGAGATTCTCGTACGTACTAACTTTTGACTTTGGCCAAATCGGTAAATATGCATTAACACGTTATCATACACAATGCAGACTGAGAAACACGGGCGATCTCGGCAGCACAGTATCATGCACCTATACGTGTCCGAATTAGGATGCTTAGGTCAAAATGGGTAATTTAAACCACAAGAGAGTCCAATTATCACGATTTACCTCATCATCCGTTTATTGGTGTAGCCCTGATACCTAAATTGACCAAATGAGACGGCAATTTAGAAGGATACATGCAAACTCGTTTTCCAACCAGAAATATTTGAAGTTGACTTTTAGATTAGAAAAAGTAGAACAACGGAATCTCGTGTTAAATACTGGTTTAACATAATCGAATGAAATAGAGTAGGAAAGTGGGTATGCGTATGCAATTACTCATACTCTTAGAGAGAGAACAGTCCATCGCTTGCAATTTAGGGAAGATTTTAAGGGCTTACTGTAATTAATTGAATGTACTCTGATGATTTCTCAGGAATGTTTAAAAGACGAACCCTTCCAGCATACTTCGATAATATGCATCTGTAATGCACAACATATGCATTTGTAATCCACCGGTGTTGATTGATTTTCAGCTGGGATTGAACTTGATACTGGTGTAATTGCTGGAGTTTGTGCGGCTGCGGCTGTGGTTGTTATTAGTGGTGTTGTTATCACGTTATATTTCGTTAGGTAAGTTGATGTGAAGAATGTTCAAATGGTCCAGTGAAATATTGTATTATTGGGGGCCGGGGATTTGGATCAACATCGTCGAGTCATACAGTTCCACGTTCTATAAAACAGGCTACATTTATATGAGAGACGATGTGACTGAGGTGAGCAGGGCGCCTGTTCTGCATGATCAGGCGGTTGGTGTCATAGTTAACGTGGGTTCGATTCCCATCAGCGCCAATCCTTATTTATGTCTCCGGTGCTGGAGGCCGTGTGGTCATGTCATCCAAGTTGCCACATGAACAGGTACAACAAAAGCGTACATGAGATACAAAACATATCACGAATCGTTAGATTCTTGGTATGTGCTTTAGAATTGGTTAATTAGAAGACTATACTGTGAGGTCATGTGACTGTCAGTATGTCGGCACCCCTTCCCACTTCCCTTATATGTGTTGTAATTTTTACCTGTATAGGGCGAGATTCTGCTGGTGGACGTTTCGCCCCCGAGGCCCGCCCCCTGTACAGATCTTTTGGTCTTTGATATATGTTGGCATGTGTGGGGAGTTGATGTTTGGTTGACATCGGGCCTTACAGACTAGTCTTTTGTGTTAAATGCCGTCATTTTCATCTGACGACGATACAGCTCACCAATCCCCAGTGTACGAGTTGTCAGAGCATTTCCATCACAGCTCTCTAGATTTGTATCTAGTACCGCTTATGCCGGTGCTAGCGGCCGTGTGGTCATGTCATCCAAGTTGCCACATGAACAGGTACAATAAAAGCGTACCCGAGATACAACACATATCACGAATCGTTAGATTCTTGGTATGTGCTTTAGAATAGTTTAACCAGAAGACTATACTGTGAGGCCATGTGACTCTGTCAGTATGTCGCTACCTCTTCCCACTTCCCTTATATGTGTTGTAATTTATAGTTTATCATATTTGATCATTTTGAGCATATTTGCATAATCCTCCGAGCAGAGGAGCATGGGTGAATTCGAAATGGCGGCCATGTGGGGTACCAGAAAAGCGATGTTTATCGTCAGATTTCTTCAGATCTTCCTGCTTTTCTGCGAGGAAAAGTTGGCAAATACTATTTTATTTCACATCAGACAATTAATTACTAATTCATCATGCAGTTGGTCGCGAGGAAAACACATAAATAAAAAATTCGAAAAATCTGGCCTAAAAATCATCCAAAAATACCTTTTTAGAAAATGACGTCGCTGTAACGTCATCATGGCGGCCATCTTGATTTTTTTCTACATTTTCTGGTCGAGTTTGACGAACGGGTTAATGTGGTAAGTTTCAGTCCCCTAGCTCAAGGGGTAAGAAAAATATTGAGGGGGAAGGGCAAAATGGCCTCCCCCAGACCTGGACAGGTCCCCAATCGCCCAGCCCAGATAGGGTTCCTTCACTTTTGGAGACTCATCCAACAGAATTCACCTGCGATAATTTTTCTGAACTCCGCTCCCCACTCCAACTATTTCAGCAATCTTTTGTACTCTTTAGTCGGTAAATCTTTTGTCTCCCATAATATTGTATCACACTTTCTAATGTGTTTCAGGCGCAAAAGAAGACAGGTGAATGCTGAGCAAAGTGAGAATAAATTGGAGTATCAATCCGATTATCTACACCCAGTGGTCGTAGCCCAGTCCCACTTTCCACAGGACGCTGCAGTCGTACACAATGGAAACGGCTACAGACAGGACATTTATGAACATCATGAGCCTGATTTTGTGAACGATACAGATGAGGCCATCTATGAGCGTATCTGAAAGAAGGAGAAACCCGAATAAAAAATTCTTAACTTTATTAACTCACGACGCTCCACTACAGATCTTAGCAGCGATATACTATATCGCATAGTTCAACACATAATCTTATTGAACACCCTCTAAAGTCTGTCCATTTCAATTAGTCGTATACTTTGGAGCTTGTCAAATATCAATAGTTAACTCCGCATAAATTTTCATTTTTGTAGTGTAGTACAAACAAAATCACTACCATTTCTCCATGATATCGACGATAATAGATCACGCTTGAAACAACTTTTTAACTTTCTCCAAATAAAACTCCAGTAGAGTTGTTTCATGCACTGGGCCTCAATTACATAATGAATTCATGCTCACTGGCATAAGGGTCATTGATGCCGTATAAAGTAATAACAAGCGGTCAGTGGGAGTGTCGCTTATCTCCCATCCGCAGGAAAATTGCTCGAAGATAAACCGCACACACCTGGATATATGAACGCACTCATACGGTATTGTTGAACTTTGTGCTAGTGAACACGAATACACTATGACGTCTCCGTATATGAGCCCCGGTGCATGAAACAACTGTACTGGAGTTTTTATGGAGAGAATTAGAAAGCTATTTCAAGTGTGATCTTTTATCGATATCATGGAGAAATGGTAGTGATTTTGTAGTGTTCAGTTTGTGCCACACATTGCAAGAAAGAACATTTTTAAGGAGTTAACTATTGATTTTTGACAAGCGCCAAAGTAGACGATTATTTGAAATGGATATACTTAGTAAAGAGTGAGCATTTTGTGGAAAATCGCGACAGCGACTCCAATTCAGAAAAAGACCGAAAGACAAGTAGTTATAAACACAGCAGTGTCCTTCTAAATTCAGTCAGTTCTGCAATCGTCAGTCTTAAACCATTGTAGGGATTATTTTTAGATATGAGTAAACCCTTCGGCCTAAAACCCACTAAACCCTGTTATTGAAATAGAAGATTTTTCACCCTTTCAATCTTACTTGGATATGACGAACCAAAGTGTTAACTTGATAGGAAAGCTTTCAGAATTTAAACATGTGAATGTTGGTGATTCTAAAGATTCCATCTTGGATATACTAAACGCCTAAAACAAAAGTGTTGAAACTTACTCGTAAAGTGTTGAAATAACCCTTTAAGTGTGTCCCCAGGGACAACACTTAAAGAGCAATCCCTGTGGACACATTCAAAGGGTTATTTCAACATTTTAGTTTTAAGCGTGTACTACTTATTACATACGTGAATGACATGACGCTTCGTCTCATTCTGTAGCATGTTATAATGTACATGTTCCTGTCCGCATGAATCAAGATATACATAATAGCATTGGAGTAACAAATTGTTTTCGAATACTCAGAAAACTGAAGCTATGGGCGTTAAAAGGCAAGCCATGATGTTTATTTTGAATGCTAATTCATGAACTCCAACCAAAGAATTATATTTGAAATTCAACTTTTACAAACGTATTCGTAAATCCTAACTGAATAATCTTACTTTTTATGAAGTTCTTTATCCGATGACTCCTGGATATGTATCATACGTGTTCCTACAAGTTTGTTTCCGCCCGCCAAACAGGTGAGGTTTTATGTGATGTCGATTCCCTTCCCTTCATCTGTTCCTTAGTCAGATCTGTATTTTTAAAAGTTTCCCACATATCGGCGCAATTTGTTTTGAATAGAAGATCATGTAAATTAGGGGGAGATGTACAATCGTTGTAGCATACTTACTGTCTGAAACAACTATATTTTTGATAAATCTCATTGTTTTGAGTGGGTATGAGATAAAATGAGGGACAGACGACTAAGTAGGTCGGAGGTCAAGATAAATGGCCGATAAATCTGAAAATCACGTTCTTGGTGAGTGGAGACGTTCGTGGGAGACGATATGTCGAGTACCAAAATTGAGATGGGCATAATCACCGTTACCCAAAATAAGGAAACTATTGTTATGTGGGTGCTTTCTCTCCAGTCCAGCGACGTGTATTGTGATAAAACCCCAGGGATACCCAAGCTTATGATCAAAAGACCACTGTCTGCCACAAATCAGCAAATTATTAAAATCACAATTGCTTTTGAGTAGAAGGCTTTTTGCATATCATTCCTGAGGTCATATGGTTAAGGTCATTGGAAATTGTAAACTGCAGTTCAGATCTGTGGAATGTGCCCATATTTCAAGTTTGGCACAAGCTCTTGGCAAACTACAAGAAAGAACATATTAATTTGGAGGGTTTTCTGTAGGTCAATCTATGAAGATCTGTCTGCTCTGTTACATCGCCAGTTCTTGGCTGTGGATTGCAGTCACACCTTGGGTATAGTTTAAGCAAAGCGGAAATGTAGGTCAACGTGTTTAACATAGCTGAAATCCCAAGCAAGCAATCCAAGGAAGCCGATTGTTGCACGTCAAATAGGAGAGCGTATTCTGGAATCGATAGTCTCGTTATTAATGGCATATCTGGCAAGAAGCCTGATTATTATAACTGCTTGAGCTGTTTTTCGTTGTAAGTGATGCCTCGGATGTGAATGATCTATCCAAACATGTAATACAGTGCAAAGCCTTGATTTCTTGATAGTTCTTTCGATCGCATTACAATACACTAACAGCCCCTAATTTTTTTCTTGAAGATAAAAACTAATATGTCCGATGTTCAGTCATGCATGCCCGATATTTTACTGTTGATTTGAGCAAAAATAATGTGATTATTCATCATATTGATCATAAAATTCAGGGGTGTTAGAAAATGTCATTTTCAACAATATTTTGCATATATGACGTCATAACCGCGTCAAACATTTAAATGTGTCATAATTTGAAGTATTGTAACTGTTCCCTTGATGCTTTTCTATCAATAATCCCAATTCAGAAATTGATTTTCATAGCACAATGGTAGTTTTTGAAAGTCCCATATTCCCAAATGACGAAAGTGCAAACAAGCTAGCCTTTCAAAAAAGCATAGCCGGCATACGGTGGGGTGAGGGGTGCCACAATTGTTGGTTCACGGTCTGTTACTTATTACACCAATTTAACAGCAGTGCAATCCAGTGTTAATTAATGTCTTTATTCAACATGATTGCATTTGATCTTAATCGTTGATTTCATGAAAATATTCTTACTCATAGCAGAGGTATTGGATTTAAAATATTTTTGGTTCTGGTACTAATTTGTCATGCAAATGAGCGTTGATGATGTCAGGCAGTGAAGAAGAGATCATTATCATAAGTATGTAGGACAAACATTTTTGTTTCTGATTATTTTGTATTTCATGAACAGGTTATTGGATAAACCTTTGCGACTAGGCTGTCCATAGTTTCCGAGATATGGTTGCTATAGCAAGTAGCGACAAAACGTTGTATTCCAGGAACTTAAGTAGTTTTGTCAATAAATATATATAGTATAGACCATTTTAACAGCATATTCTCTAATTATGATTTCATAACCCACGCAATTTACAAAACAAAATCATCACTAAACCAACTGCTATGGTAACCGTATTGCTGTTAAATAAGCACTTTTCCAAGAATAAACTTTAGCGGTTTTCATCATGCTATAAATACGCAATTCCAATAAGTTTGATAGAGATCAGACAGCTCTGTTAATCTTACAGCAGAACTTTAGCTCATCATCTGGAGTTCACTTTATGATATCACCAAATCTCAAAACCAACGAAGAATGGACTGAAAATACCTGCTGAAAGATGACGTCACTGTAGCGTCATCAGAATATATTTCCGCAGAGTCTGATTAAAATCTATTGTGTGAGTTTCAACTCTCTTGTCTTTAGGGGTAGAGAAACTATTCATGTGGTGGGGAGTGTGACCCCCGACTACGGTAGATCCAAATACCAGATCTGACATTCAGTAACCAGCCGTCGTCCATGAAAAATTTCAGCATTATTTCCGCGTTATTTCAACACTTTACGAGTAAGTTTCAACACTTTAGTTTTAAGCGTGCATAATCGAAGACTTTAATCTATAAGACAAATGATAGCGAGCTGACCATAGAGGACCATACAAAGAGTTACAAATTGGTTAGACACAGACAAACATTTAAACATGATTGCAGGGTGCGGGTGTTTATCTTCCAATACGTACGAAGATTTAATTTGGCAGCTCCACTAAATTACAAGGTGGTTCTACTAAACGGGTGTATAGTTTATCACGAGACATTGACATCTCATATTTTCACTTCCTTGTCTAAATCTGAACATGTTCGTGACTAACAGCTGCTTCGGAAGATATGTAAACATCCGGCAGATAACTCACACTGCTCTGTCCCAATGTACATTTTTCTGAAGGACCTTTTTTTCACTTTCTTTCACACAGTCTATCCAGGAGAAACACATCCAGGTCTGGAAATGAAATGTAAGGATATCACATACTTAAACTAGCCCTAATTCTTTGTACTAGCTGCGATTTATATTTAGTCAACCGTCACAAACACGCGGCTGCATTAAAACGTCCCGATATAGAGGATCTCACTTAAAAGTACATAGTGTTGAATGGTTCTCCGACCCCTCATGTAAGACCCCTCCCCTTAGCACAAAAGTCAACAACATTTTTTGTGGTGGTGTCGTACGGTACATGACGACGAGCGCTTTATTGACAATCACTTTGGGGACTCCCACATTCTCCACGGGTACTCTATAAACACCACACATATTTCTGGGGACCCCACACACATCCCAGGAGACTCTAACCCCACATACATCCCGGGGCACTCTAACCCCACACACATCCCGGGGGACTCTAACCCCACACACATGCCGAGGGACTCTAACCCCATACATATGCCGCGGAACTCAGCCCCACATATATTTCGGGGGACTCCAACCCCACACATATTTCAGGGGAACTCTAACCCCACATATATTTCAGCATATATTTCCAGGGTGCTTAAATTAAGCGTTCGTTGTAGCGTCGACGTGTACCGTAGACGAGAATGGTTAAACAGAGACTCTCTCCCCCTAAAAAACACATAAGGCGCTCGACTGAACACAGATCACAGTCGAAGCTATACTCACGTCTTACACCCCATGGAGAAAGAAGTTTCCTTTTAATTCATTCCATTCAACCAACGGAAACTATTTTCTCGGAAATAATGGTTAACTGAATAAATACTTTCCGGTTATATCATGGTGGATATGAACAATCAACTGGTACATTGTATACTGTTTTCTGTCATATTTGTCTGCTGTATATTAGTTGTTAACTTGTGCATGCCTATCAACATGATCCAAGTCGACATCTATAAATCGATCAAAGATGTATTATATACGCCAACTTCTATGTGTCCATCAAAGAGATTAGACCATTGTGTTCGTCATCATGAATACTCATTGAAAGCGGTGACTTTATTGTGAAAATTGTGTGAGAATCTTAGCTCTGTAGATTTGTGACAAGGAAGTGCCCCGGTTGTATTCACTGCGTGAATGGATCAAGTTTCCAATTCCGGAAACTCACTGGAAATCTATTGGAAACTGTATTGACACAACACAATGCTATTCTATGGATAACAACTTCTTTATTGCTGTGGAGCTGACGTTTCGTTGGAGATACTTCCAACTTTTTCAAAGCTAATGACTTCCAATAGGTTTCAGGCCATTTTTCGGAAAAAGAAACTTGATCCATTCATGCAGTGATTTATTTAAAGGTTAAGGCATCTTCGTGACATTCTTCTATATAACATACGGTTTCCATTGCCGGGTGGGATATGAGCAAATAGTCACCCCACATTTATATCACACGTTAGACATTCACAAACGGTTACTTTTGAGATTCAGTATCAATGTGAAGTAGTGTGATATGCAGTCGACGATACCACAACATGGATTTCGAGGACATGCGTCGAAATATATGCAGCACATATACAAGAGAGACATCAAGGAATATGTTTTTCGTTGGCTAAACGGTGTTCATCAAGAAGGAAACAGTCGTTAGGATTATAACAGTTCAGCGATTTATCAAAGATGAAGATTTCTTCGTTTTTGTTCCAGTTGCTTGTTTCATGGGAATATACCATGTCGGCGGGTGAGTATATAAAATATTTGAGCAGATTCACACTGAAATTCTAAGTTTTCCTCTACGTTAAAGTACACGACGAAACGTTGTTAGAGATACAAGTTGTCGACATGAACAATACCCCTCTGAGCCCCATGTGTTCAAACTCCATAGAATCGCTAGTTTTCAATCATCAACTTTCGCAACGTAAGGCTCACAAGAACTCTTAACATACATGTATTGTTGTTTTACAGATGTGGATGAATGCTTAACCGGTCAGCATAATTGTGCAGATGTGAGCCGATGCAGGAACACCGATGGTTCATATTACTGTTTGTGCCCAGGTCAATCAGATATAGGAATCAGGTTTGTTTATTATACGTTGAAGCGAGGCCTTGCAGATAATCTATAGTATCATTTGGCAATACCACATTTCCTAAAAGAGAAGGTTTCTCAGTGGAGTGAAGTACTATGTGGAAATAGATAAACATAGTGCCAGGATTGGAGGTTGGGAATTAGTCTCTATGATTTGAGTGTTCAATTTTTCTCCAGTTCAAGGTTAGGCATTCATGTATGCACTATGCTTATTGAAGTATATTACATACCTCAAATCTAACACCTGAGTATGTTGAAAGTAACAGCTAGTCTTTTCAGTTTCACAGGATGTCAGTAATTAGTATGCGCCTATACGACTTCAGTGAATTAGAGACATAGCTCGGCAGTTTCAAATTTGTACTACCATAGAGGAAACGTTTCAAGATATGAGTTCAATACATGTGAAATATATCATCGATTAAACCAGAGCACGTTGTCCAACCACTCCTGAATAGCCACTCTCCCGTTTCATAGGAGCTTGGATAGAAATCAATTTAATGTCAGACTCGAACTTTTCTCGGAGTTATCTTGCTCATGTCTGTAATTTATGTCACATGAAGTCATAAATCACCCGATCGAACGGCCACGTGTTTACTGACGTAAACTCGACGTAAAGATAGAAAAATATCGTAATTATGGGGAGATTCCTTAGACTGCGTCATCACCTGTGATAACGGTTAGAGTATATCTAAATCGATGTACATTAGAGATTTTACATTCATCCTTGATTGCCCTATACAGAATAGAATAATGCAATTTGTTTAGGCGTTTATACAACTTTATATTGAATACTCTAACTCTGAGATTTGAAAAACCACATTGTTGACCCAAGAAAGGCTCCACTTATTCTGGTGGTCAGGCCAGTCCACTGAATGGGCCAGGGCCGAGGTTCATTATTCTAATGCAATGACTTCACCAGATGTAATTAAGAAAAGTTGCATCATACTAAAGCACTGATGGAAACATATGCATACCGTTTTTGGTGTTTTTTACTGTGTCCTCCAATATACTTTCCAAATTATCTACCGAATGATCGGCGAAGCGCCGCCCAGGATCCCTGTTTGTGTACAAGCAGGCGACAGACGCGGTCATTATACATCACGTGACAAGTCATTATTGATCAATGTGACGGGTCATTATTTCTAGGTCAACATTCGCAGAACGTAAACACAACACACATCAAGGCACGAGTCACTATAGCGGGGTCTGCTCAACTACAGTTGAACAGTCAAAAATAATAGATCCACACTTGATACGTTTCAATTGTTCAAGGTTTTTATGTGGTGAGATGAAGAGCATGTAGAGCCCTGGTGAGTGTCGGGTCTCACAGACGTGTGTTCTGAATAAGAACGTGCATTCTATTAATATTTTCCCCGTTTGGGCCGTTTTTCTTATCTAAGGGAGCATGTCAAAATTTGGACCGTTCTATTCCACGTGCATTTCCGCTTGAAAAACAGACCGTGTACGCGGTCTAACTGTCTCAGCGTTGGAGGTCACAAACCTCCATAGAAGTTTCTGGATAAAGATTATTATCAGGACTTGACTTCCGGCGAACATTGATTGGCCATTATACCTGATTGGGCCAGAAATGGTCTGTGACGTTTTTCAAAATGTTTCTGTAATATTTAACTCTCAAAAATATCAAAACCACCTTTTCATATTTTAATCGGAAAAAATCTGGGCCAGTGTGATTGGCCACCTCCGAAATTTGTCGTAATGGTTTCGGACTGGATGACCCTATTTCTGGCGGTCTTATCTCGGAAAAATGGTGGGGAATGTATGTTGAATTTTCCGTATGTTTGAGCGGAAAAGCCAGGCTACCTGGTGTGGTGGGTCATTTGTGGCGGCGAATATTAGGGAATGTAGTTTTATCAAGATGTGCTCTGCCAATTTAATACATATTAACTGAGGCGATTATTTAGCGGTTTGTGACCTCTAAGAAAAAAAGGAAAATTGGGCTTTCTCCATTGTCATATGTTTAAGCGCCTTTTTGTCTGCAGAGAGGCACAGAATCAGAAATAAAGGCCTATTTTCATCCAATTTTCTGCTTGTCCAGTCCGGATAGAATGTGTTCAAGCCTAAACGTATACATTGCGAAGCCCGAGCTAATATTTCATAGTTTCCAGCCCAAATATAATATTTCCTTGCTACTATAAAGGAATTGAGTTATTGTGTCAGTATAGTTATTTCCAAGCCTTTTGTCGATAAATTCTGTGCTGTGGAAACGTTTATTTGCTCATTCCGTTTATCGACTCCACCCCCCACATCAGCGATCGTTCTCGTCAATAAGCCCACGCATTAAATTAGGGCAATATATTCACAAACTTTAATCATTGCAAAGTCAGACTGGTCTGGTTTGTCAAATAACTGCATAAAACGGCATTCATCGGATTTTAACTGTAGATATGATAAAAATTAGACGTAAAATTTTGCGTTTATTTCCCCTCTACAATGGCGGGGGGGTGGAGGTCGATTTCGTGTTGATAATCGTTATTCCATGTGTGTACAGATAAAATTCTGGGGATTAGAGTTAGCGTGAGTAAGTGTACAAACTAAAAATCCAGAAAACAAATTATTAAATAATCTTTTGGTGTGAAATATTTCAAAAAGTTTCTGATCACTCAAGGGTCCATATATTAAGGGAAATATCACTTTAATGTGATAATCGATAACATTGCGAATATTTGAAACATGACCTTTATATTTGTGTATGTATATGATTGTTTGTTATTGGTTCGGCCACACAATGTTTATTGGAATCTGAATAGGTTTATTTATTTGTATGTCACAAACCTCCATTGAAGTTTCTGTGTGTAAGATTATTATCAGGACTTGACTTCCGGCGAACATTGATTGACCATTATACCTGATTGGGCAAGAAATAGTCTGTGACGTATTTTAAAATGTTTCTATAATATTTGACTCTCAAATATATCAAAACCACCGTTTCATATTTCAATCGGAAAAAAAAATCTGGGCCAGTTTGATTGGCCACCTCCGAAATTTGCCGTAATGGTTTTGGGCTGGATGACCCTATTTCTGGTGGTCTTTTCTCGAAAAAATGGTGGGGAATGCATGCTGAATTTTCCATATGTTTGAGCGGAAAGGCCAGGCTACCTGGTCTGGTGGGTCATTTGTGGCGGCGAATATTACGGAATATAGTTTTCTCAAGATGTGCTATCCCAACTTAATATATATTAAGTAAGGCGATTATTTAGTGGTTTGTGACCTGGACCGGCCCACGTCCAAAAACGACCGATCCGTATGGACCGTTCCCTGCAGATGAATTGGACCAGTCTATTCAGGTCGGCGAACAACTTTATTCGAACCGCGGTCGGAGAGAGTTTTGGAGCGGTTCAAAAGGACCAGGCCAGCGTGAACTTTCAACCGCGCCGGTAAGAAAATCTGGTCGCAGCACCTCCCAATCGGAGCGTGCATGCGTGTAAAATGGACCGCGTTCCACGGTCCAAATTTTGACATGCTGCCTAACTGTCATCTAGTTCAACATTTGCCACCAGATGACTTGATAGGGCTATTACATCAGTGCCCTTGGGTATTTGTATCTAATACCGCTCAAGCTAGTGCTATGGGCCGTGTGGTAATACTATTCAAGATTTTCACATGCACAACTACCGTGACTGAGATACAAATCATCACATGGATAATTTTGTGTTTTTGAAATGTTTCAAGATATGCAGTCAAAATATTGGCCCGTGGGGTCATATGACTGCGAGGGCGTAGCGTGCAATATCTATGATGGTACGTTTGGTAACTTGTGTCTAATTCCGCTAAACCGGGGTCTAGGGGCCGTATGAACCTATATATTTCAAGATCCTCATCGTGTTTATATGAACTGTCACAATCTAGGCGTGACCGAGATACATCATGCTCTAGATAAGTTCACAACGTGTATATTATATGGATTAAGAATACTGATCAGCGATACGGATTTGATATTTTTGGAATATCATGATGTCTTGCTGACATCATTGAAAACTGTTGACTGCTTCTGTCTTGCAGGAAACCAGCCTAGTTTTATGTATACTATGATTGATTTTTTTTTAATTTGGTGCATATGTTGTTATATGAATTAGGTCTTTGGATAATGGATACGGAAATTCTTCAATGGACGACGGCTGAATATTGAATGACGGACTAGACGCTAGTATTACAATCCGGCATCGTTCTCTACCACCTTTACATGTTGTGTTAAATTGTTATCTGTATATGAAGAGATTTTGGTGGTGGACGTTTCGTTCCTGAGGTGTGACCTCTGTATGATTTAATGTGATTGAAGTTTGAGACAGTGGTTAGTATGGTGGAGAATGAAGCGCTTGGTTGGCGTCGGACCTTACAGACGTGTTCTGAATAGTTCTGCCCTAATTTTACTAACATTTTCTGTCTATCTGTCACACTGTCGCATAGTTTATCACCTTTCATCAGATGGCTTGATAGGGCTACCACACCATTACTCTTGGATATTTGTACCTAATACCGCTCAAGCCGGTGCTAGTGGCCGTCTGTTCATGTCATCCAAAATGACTACATGAACACGCACAATAAAAGCGTGGCTGAGATACAAAGCATCACAGGAATACTTTGTTTGTTCTTGAGATCTGCTTAGATATTCAGTCATAATAGTGGCACGTGGGGTCATATGACTTTTTGTCAGTACGACGGCATCTTTCTCCATCACATTTATATGTTGCGTTTAATTCTGTATATCTTCATTTTTTGCTAAACAGCTCTGCGAATTACACTCTGGCATGGGGAGACAGCTGTTATCCTATCATCACTCCATTTTCAGCCCAGGAGCAAAAAAACTGGGAAGACACTCGCCTCTCTTGCAAAGCTAACTCAGGAGATCTAGTGGTTATAGGAACACGGGAGGAGCAGGTAATGCTTTGTTTTTTTAAAAATAATTTGAAATCACGAAAGAGGGATTGCTTGAATTAAATATGTGTGACAAAGAACGCAGCTGCGAATATTGAAATTGCTTCATCATATATATTCTTCTGAAGTAAATGTCGACAAGAAAGTGAGGCGGGCTGCTCTATCCCATTCACCAACAGTCTATAATTGCACCAACGTAACACAACAAGTAGCGGGTTTCTGTGGAACAATGCAACTAAATATTCTGATCTAAGATAACGATATTCAGATGTCTTCTGGTCATGTTGGTAATGGTAACTGTACATGGTCTGCTATTTTGCGCCATTATTATGACATTTTATTTTTATTTTTATTTCACAAGGATTGGTTAGTTACTCAGATGAAACGTCTAACCCGTCCTTTGGCAAATATCAAACAGTGGTGGTACGGTCTGTATAAACCAAACGACGATTCGGGATGGATATGGGTAGATGGGACATCACTAGACAACCGTGCAATGTAGGTATTCCAGTTAGACATAAACTCATTTAATTGGAAAATAATAGAGGCAGTGTTCCACAAATACAAGAAAACAAGCAATGTTCGCTTTTGACGTTAAAATTTGTACATTAACATGCTGCTATCGGCAATACTGGCGCAACACTGCTATAAAATGAATTGTTTGAATGTTTGCCAGAACTTGGGCTCCAGGTGAACCGAATGGTGGAAACAAAGAAAAGTGTGTCGAGTTGTGGTTCTCTGGCAAGTTAAACGACAACAGTTGTGGAGTGACATTCCCTTATATTTGTGAACATAATAATACAGGTGAGACGTTTTTCAGTTGTATAAAACAGAAGACAATGCACTATTTTCACCAATGTTTAGCACATTAAACTGTTATTTTCTAAATTCAGTAAGTTCTTTTTACCGTGCAGCGTCCGTCTGTTTCAAAAGCAAATCCACACGCATATTTTGACCAAACCGGTCTTGAAAGAAATTAGTTTGCTTCTAAGTGTTCATTTTACGCCTACTCAGACATTGGTTCTAATATACTAATATATAGGCTCATACACTGAAACTACGAACCAATAAAAAGTTTCGAGTAATTAATACATTATTGCTGTTAGTCTGGCTTGGACTTTCACACATAGCCGTCTAGCTGTAGAATGTTAACGGACATCGAATGTTCATTCCATCGTAATAAATGAATTGTTCAGCATTGCTTTGCTCTTATGAGTTACAATGTTTATCTTGGTGAAAGGCACACAGCTGAACGGTCAAAGTGATAGCAACATGAAAAATGCCTTTTACAACGAATATAATATGGATTAAGAATACTGATCGGCGATACGGATTGGATACTTTTGGAACATTATGATGTCTTGCCGGCATCATTGAAAACTGTTGACCGATTATATCTTGCAGAAAACTAGCCTTGTTTATGTATACTATGATTGCCTTTTGGAATTTGGTGCTAATGCTGTTATATGGAATACGAAATAGGTCTTTGGATTATGGACGCGGATATCTTTAATGGACGACGGTTGAATTATAAATGACGGACCAGACGCTTTTAATTTGCTTCACGAGATTGTGAGTAGTAAAACACAAACTTTATGCAATTACATGCTTACATGGGCATGTGTGTCTATTCAATATACATCATGGACAAACAACCCTGAGTTCACTTGCTAGTTCCCCTTACAAACATAAACGTGGGGATTGCGTAGGGAAAGTGTGGGGTTTTGGTGGGCGCGTGGGGTTCGTGTGGGGCGAAGCGTGGTTTGGAACTTTCCTCGTGGGGATAGCGTAGGGTTTGTGTGGGGCAGCTGCCCACGGTTATGCAAATTTAGCATAAATATGGGGATTATGTAGGGCTGATGTGGGGATTATGACGGGTGAATGGGCGAGAATTCAAAGTTCGCGTGGGGATGATGTAGGGCATACCTTTATCTGCTATATATTCAAAGTCTAACGTGGGGTTGGTGTAGGGAAAATGAACTTCGGATTTAATCGACTGAGTTGTTTGTAGGGATTAGGTGGGGTGGACTTTTTTCCAGCGCTCGTAGACAAAGTCCAATGTAGGGAATGTGCCGGGCTGTGCTGAAAGTTTAAGTCCGGCGTGGGGATGATGTAGGGCAAAGTGCTCGCCGTTTTCATAGCTTAAGATAAACGTGGGGATTTTGTTGGGCAAGCATTCTTTCATGCATAGCCTAAGACGATAGTGGGGTTGAAGTGGGGCGATATTTTATTTGCACATATAGTGTGAGATAAATGTGGGGATCATGCAGGCAGACTGTGAACTCTGTTTTCTTAAAAGAATATACAAAAACATTTATATTTTTTTCATGATCCTATAATACTCGAAATGAAACTATTTATTTAGATTTGTATTTTTTTGATGCATTTTGAATCAAAGTTATTAAAACGTTTTGTGCCGGTGTATCGCGAAAAATTCTCGTCGAATCGACACCATGCATCTTTTACGGTATCTGTACAGGTTTAAAAATAACTAAACAGAATCAAATATCGAAGAGATACAGGCAGAGTTATCAAGTGTTGGTTACCATCTCCGGCGTATCCCCCTCATATTTTCGCGGAATATAGGCCGTGCCCATTGCCCTATAGGACTAGGTTTAAAGATTGCTAGAATATCAATTCACTGATCATATGTCATAAGAATATTTGTTAATGTAATGCATGAATAGAAGTTCTGTGTCTAATGTATCGCATCCATAAATTTCCTCCGATATATAAGGCTAAATCACGACTATAAATGTGAGCCGTCTTAGGCCATTGCCTATTAATTTGCATGTTAATCGAGTTGTCTCCCTTCATATCAAGACTTTCTACAAGCAAGTTTGCGCGCGCAACACCGGAAGTGGGGCCCGATTGTAAACATTGGCAAGTTCAACTTGGTTGAGTTTTCTTCACCAAAACGTTAAGATGGCGAATAAATACGAAGAATGGACGCTGAAAGACCTGAAGGATGAACTGAGGAAACGGAAAGCTAAACTATCGGGAAGAAAACATGAATTAGTCGAGCGGTAAGGTGTTTTGATTTACATGTCAAATCGTATACCTATTGACGTGCACCCCATTTTCGTGGCCTACAAACTTTTCGCAGTGTTACTGTTATGACCTGAAAAAATGAATGTTTATTTCCGATTTATTCAAAAGATTCTGTCCCTAAAACGGGATGAATATTCAGACAGCTGACCGTTTAGATACAGGGGTGAAATCACCTGTTTTCGAACCAACACGATATCAGTACAGTGACGTCGCCAGTTCCGATCCAGTGTCAGTTCCGACCCACTTCCCAAAATATTGATTTTTGTCATAACCATGATCACGCGAAATCATAAAACATTTGATCAACCTCTCAATCATCATCGTATTATATGCATTTACTGGTTTCGTTAGGAGACGGCTTTGCCGAACTACTCCATACACACAACTACATCGGTCTAAGTATACAAACACCATCAGGTTTGGGATAAAGCTATTTCGAGCTTTTTTAGATCCATCGGGCTTTTTTAGCTTGATCGAGCTTTAAAAATGTCACTTTTACTCGTACTGATCGTGAGATGTCCAATTTCCGTGTAGAAGCGTGCGTCCACAGTTTCACCGTGCTGAGCTGAACGTGGAAGAAGTTCAAAACCGAAACAATCTCCCTTGTTCACAATTGCGTTGTTGTTATATTTCATATCAAATTATCCTTATGATGCACAGTCAACAACGTTTTCTCACCTCCTGTCTCGTCATCAAAACTTTACATTTCCTCATCAAACGTCCAACTTGAAGCCATCATGGCGCCTCGCTTTCACTATGATCTGGCAAGCCCACGTGATCGGGTATGCCGAAATATGGATTTTTAATTTCCCATTGGGTATGGTGGACCTGAATGTACATACAAGCCAAAATTTTGAATATGGAATAAAAAATTGATCTACTAATCACATCTATCGAATGATTACTTGGTGGTGAAACTCGTTGAATGAAAGATATATTATTTTACGAAACATTGTCATCAGAACTAATAGTAGCAGTTGCCCTTTTCCTGTCAAAACGCACACACCACGTTCACAGACATGAAGTAACATCGGTGCTTCAGGCATGCCACGATTCGAAAATCCAATATGGCCACCAGGCAGCCATATTGGATTTCCCCATGAAAATTTATCGTCATTTCTCAGGAAGTACTGCATGGATCTTTCTCAAATTTGGTACACAGGTTCCCCTTGTGCAAGATGCCTTTCCCGGTCCTATTTGAAAATCCAGTATGGCCATCAGGCAGCCATCTTGGATTTTTCCATGGAACTTTATCGTCATTTCTCAGGAAATACTGCATGGATCTTTCTCAAATTTGGTACACAGGTTCCCCTTAGGGTTTCGATATGCAAGATGCCTTTTTCGGTCTGAATCGAAAATCCAATATGGTCACCAGGTGGCCATCTTTGATTTTCCCATTTTGTTATCGTGATTTCTCAGGAACTACTGGATGGATCTTTGTTAAATTTGGTACACAGGTTCTCCTTGTCTAGTTGTGCAAGATACCTTTTTCGGTCCGAATCGAAAATCCAATATGGCCACAAGGCGGCCATCTTGAATTTCCCGTTGAAACATTGTTATTGTGAATTCTCAAGAAATATTTCATGGATCTTTCTGAAATTTGATACACAGGTCCCACATGGGACCTAGTAGTGCAATATACCTTTTTTAGTCCGATTTGAAAATCCAAGTTACGCTTGAAATTAATACGGTATTCTCGAGTTGTGACGTTGCATCACAAGAGTCGGCGGATCAAATGGTGGGGCATATTCTATATATTGACTATAGAGAACATCCATACCTTCACCTCCCATATGAAGGAGTTCAAATAATTCGGAATTAAAGTGTATTTCTTCAAATTTTAAATCAGTTTTCTTTAGTCCATGCAGTAGCAAGTGAACTGCTCCATCCTTTCGTCTGCCGGCGGGTCGGCTACATGAAGGGACGTCACTCTTGTGACTCAACGTCAAAACTCGACAACTGTAGACAACTGCATGTTTCGATCCAAGGGAGATAATCAGGATTCAGGCACTTTTGAAGTTTCAACATTACTGTGCGGAACGGATCCCTTGTACCATCTTACTATTTTCGAGCATGATATCTTAAAAGAGACATCTCAAACTAGCCCAATAGTCATTAGCTTACAATTGTCGGACAATGGTGGGCGCCAAGATCCTTCAGGATCTCTCGTCTTCAGTTACTCCCCTTGATTTTAGTCTGAAATCCTTGTATTTGGCACCTACTGTCATTTTGACCTAATTCATCAAGCTGATGAGCTTACTTTTGCAGCTTATGCTAACAAAAAATTTGTTTTAAAGTTACTGATACATGTATATATAGTGCATAACTGGGAGTGAGGGAATATGCACCCCCACAGAGTAAGAGTAACTGGAGTTTAACTTGCTCCTGCAAATACCACTCCAGGCCCTTATGTATCCCCCCCCCCCCAAAACCTGATTTCCAAATCTGCCTACACCACTTACACAACAATGATAGCTTATACATGTACAGTATTATGACAATTGCAACAATACAAACAACATACAGTCCAGAAAGGTTCATTTGTATGGTTAACCTTTGTCTATAACAACATTCCGGAGATGTTGTTTGTCAACTGTATGTTTTTACGGACATATTTTGGGTTCAATTGAACTCTTGTTCCATTGTCTTTTAAGGTGGCTATGTATGGTAAAACAGGTCCCTGTTTGTACTGCAGTCTTCACGAATAGTGACGATGGAAAAAATCACAAGGTTGTATTTTCTGGAGAAACAGTATGGCAACAAACTTGTCCTAGCCCAGACCAATGTAGACGCACCCCTCCCAGGCTTTGTGCCACAGGAACTGGCTGAGTGACATAGTGTAAGTTGAAGTAAATTTTTCATATCTGTTAGGAGAACAGGGAACACATCAGTTCCACATCGCCAAGGTTGGCGGCTGTCACCTCCCCCCCCCCCATCATGAAGGGGAATACAGAAATCACTTTTGTATTTGCTGTACCGTGGATGATATTTCAGCTGCTATTGGATCGAAACATACATGAAGACGCTTAGTACCTTACTGATGTGCATTGTCACATTCTTTGTGGCCCTTCAATATATGCTTATCCAGTCCATATCTCGATTACCATCAAACTGCTCACTATGAATCATGTTTCTGTGACCTGATAACTTGGAGTTATCGAAGAATCGAGAGGTTTTCAGATGCACAGCTTCGTATATAAATTTGGAAAAATATTACTTGTTCTTTGATAGATCTGTATATCTCGAACCCTATGCTGTTAGTTATGTGAACATAAAATGGTCTGATCAGCGATGAGAGTGATCTGAATTTATTGTGTTTTGTTTTAGCCAGTTTTGTAGGGGTCAATGTTTGACTGCCATTATCATGAAACTGCAATATCTGTATGCTTAACCATATTTGTTTCCTGTATTAATTTATTACGATAGCTCAGGCATTCAGAATATACTAATCGGTTTTCATTGTTTGACTTCCAGGTTATGTTTGCAACCAGTTCAAGGGCAAACTCTGGTCCAAAGTAAGGAGAGGCATCACTCAAAAATGCCATGATGCAGCAAGGTCAGGTAGAATCCGCCAGAAAACACCATTGAAGAAGCATGATCTCCACATGTCAGAAGAGCTGGTGGACTCTTCTTCAGCTTCACCCTCATCTGCCAACGACAGTGCCCCAAGGAATGCTAAAGGCCATCCCACAACAGGTGGGAAAAGACCAAGACAGAATTTTTTAAACCTTTGAGGGATGAAAAAAAACATTCTACTTGACACAAACTTTCAATGTGCTTCCCATTTTTTGCTCGGGTGTTTTAAGACATGGTACAATATATATATTTTATGCTGTTAAAGAATAAAAGGTGAAATACGCGTGGATTTTGCTTCTGCTGGTGGTTATTTTAAGGGATGGATGATATTGCAGGAGGAATCGGGACAGACTAGACAAACTGTACAAATGACATGCCCTTTCAGATAGAAGATGCCCCCTCCCCCACACCCCAGAAATTCTGTACAGATGGTGTTTTGTGCACCCTGCCTCGTAATTTCCCCATTTGGGAGATGTTGCCATACCTCTTTGTGGGGTTTTCTGACCCATATTGGAATTACTGCCCTGCACATTGCCCACGTGGGGATATTGTGGGTTTTTTTGTCCCATGCTGGAATTACTGCCCGCAGGTTCCCCATGTGGGGATGTTGTGGGGTTTTCTGCCCCGCAGATTCCCCACGTCGGGATATTGTGGGGTTTTCTCTCCCATGCTGGAATTACTGTCCCGCAGATTCCCCACGTGGGGATATTGTGGGGGTTTCTGCCCCGCAGATTCCCCACGTGGGGATATTGTGGGGTTTTCTCTCCCATGCTGGAATTACTGCCCCGCAGATTCCCCACGTGGGGATGTTGTGGGGTTTTCTGCCCCGCAGATTCCCCACGTGGGGATATTGTGGGGTTTTCTGCCCCGCAGATTCCCCACTTGGTATATTGTGGGGTTTTTTGTCCCATGCTGGAATTACTGCCCTGCAGATTCCCCATGTGGGGATGTTGTGGGGTTTTCTGCCCCGCAGATTCCCCACGTGGGGATATTGTGGGGTTTTCTGTACCGTGCTGAATTTTCTGCCCCGCAGATTCCCCACGTGGGGATATTGTGGGACTTTCTGCCCCTCAGATTCCCCACGTGGGGATATTGTGGGGTTTTCTGTACCGTGCTGGACTTACTGCAGGAATATTGTGGGTCTATCCCATACCAGCTTTAAATATAGTTCCCCGCATCATCCCCACATGTAGGGAACACGTGGGGCTGAGGTTGGGATAATGCGGGGATTTAATTCAGCTAAGCAGCATTAAGAAACTCCTTTTTCATGACTAAGTCCAATGTGGGGTTTTTACCAAATCCCTACACATTCCCCACATTGGCTGTCCTACACATTCCCCACATGATCCCTACACAGCTTGCCCGACATAAACCCCACAAATTCCCCAGCTTATTGGTTTGTAAGGGTCTTTGAATGTGGGGTAGAGTATTTAAAATGCAAATTTATGTATATTGTATGGTGGTTAATATCTGTCATGTCGCATCATCGTACTATCGCCCTATATTTGGAAAGCTGGAGAGGAGGGGGAACAATAGGATACATGAACATTTAGGACACAAGGACGAGGATTACTAGGCTGTTGGGGGCATGCACAAATATTGAAGAAAATGGGTTTGAGAAAAATTCGATGGGTGATATATTAAATGTTGAGTGGATGGAGAGGATAAGTGGCTATATGTCGGTGATGGCTAACCTCAGTGCTAATTTTTTAAATATGTTTCTGAAACCGACTGAAAATAAAATTTGAAATGAAATGAAATGGCTATCGGGAGTTTTAATTATGAGTGTCCATGGGGATACTTGGTTAAAGTTGCCACTAGAATCGGTCCGATAAGAGAGAATGAGGGGACTTGACAGATAGAAATATTATGTGATACTTCTGTAGTTATGGGAAAAGAAGTGTATAAGGTTGTGTTGAATATGGAGAAGGTATATTGCTTAATAAGAATGTGGGGATTACACAGTGTCTATGTGACACTGTTAAGAAGGACCATGTATAGGGCGGGTTGGGGGAAGCGGGTTGCATGGTGTGGTCGCACGACCAGTGCCTATCGCGGTGCGATGGAGTGCCCAAGTACGTCCATCCATCCATCCATCCATCCATCCATCCAAGATGCGATGGTACGATGGTATGATGGCATGATGGAGGAATTTTCACCGTATCATCGTACCATCGCATCGTGCCATCGTATCCTCGCATCGTGCCATTGTACCATCGAATCGTGTGCCATTGTATCGTACCAGCGTACCATTGCTCCAGTAAAAATTGTGTGATAGTACGAGGGGATAAGAGAGAATGAGGGGACTTGACAGATAGAAATATTATGTGATACTTCTGTAGTTATGGGAAAAGAAGTGTATAAGGTTGTGTTGAATATGGAGAAGGTATATTGCTTAATAAGAATGTGGGGATTACACAGTGTCTATGTGACACTGTTAAGAAGGACCATGTATAGGGCGGGTTGAGGGAAACGGGTTGCATGGTGTGGTCGCACGACCAGTGCCCATCGCGGTGCGACGGAGTGCCCAAGTACGTCCATCCATCCATCCATCCATCCAAGATGCGATGGTACGATGGTATGATGGCATGATGGAGGAATTTCCACCGTATCATCGTACCATCGCATCGTGCCATCGTATCCTCGCATCGTGCCATTGTACCATCGAATCGTGTGCCATTGCATCGTACCAGCGTACCATTGCTCCAGTAAAAATTGTGTGATAGTACGAGGGGATAAGAGAGAATGAGGGGACTTGACAGATAGAAATATTATGTGATACTTCTGTAGTTATGGGAAAAGAAGTGTATAAGGTTGTGTTGAATATGGAGAAGGTATATTGCTTAATAAGAATGTGGGGATTACACAGTGTCTATGTGACACTGTTAAGAAGGACCATGTATAGGGCGGGTTGGGGGAAACGGGTTGCATGGTGTGGTCGCACGACCAGTGCCCATCGCGGTGCGACGGAGTGCCCAAGTACGTCCATCCATCCATCCATCCATCCATCCATCCATCCAAGATGCGATGGTACGATGGTATGATGGCATGATGGAGGAATTTCCACCGTATCATCGTACCATCGCATCGTGCCATCGTATCCTCGCATCGTGCCATTGTACCATCGAATCGTGTGCCATTGTATCGTACCAGCGTACCATTGCTCCAGTAAAAATTGTGTGATAATACGAGGGGATAAGAGAGAATGATGGGACTTGACAGATAGAAATATTATGTGATACTTCTGTAGTTATGGGAAAAGAAGTGTATAAGGTTGTGTTGAATATGGAGAAGGTATATTGCTTAATAAGAATGTGGGGATTACACAGTGTCTATGTGACACTGTTAAGAAGGACCATGTATAGGGCGGGTTGGGGGAAACGGGTTGCATGGTGTGGTCGCACGACCAGTGCCCATCGCGGTGCGATGGAGTGCCCAAGTACGTCCATCCATCCATCCATCCATCCATCCATCCAAGATGCGATGGTATGATGGCATGATGGAGGAATTTTCACCGTATCATCGTACCATCGCATCGTGCCATCGTATCCTCGCATCGTGCCATTGTACCATCGAATCGTGTGCCATTGTATCGTACCAGCGTACCATTGCTCCAGTAAAAATTGTGTGATAGTACGATGATACGACATGGCAGATATCAGCCACCATAATATTGGTTACATTGGATTATCAGATGGGTATTGTGCGAATGAATTTGAAATCAATTGATTCAGTTTGAGGCCAAAAGATCATGACCTATGTTCATGAAAATCGTCGCTATTGAAATATTATGAAATGCATTAAGAAGCTCTTCCAATTTTGAACGAGTTGTCTTCTGATATTACAAATAAGTTACCCAATATAAGAAAAGTGCGAAGAAGTGTGTCAGAATTCAAACTTAGATTTGGAGTCCGAAAAAAATGGTGTCCTCCGAAATGCGGTTGCTGATACGCTTGTATTCACTTACTTTAATCAAATTAATTCATCCATGTTAGAATACATAACTAGCGCTTCACCGGTATTTTTTTAGTTTAGCTCACTAGATAATACTATCGCTGGAACAACAAGCATCAACCGGTTAATTACTCTTGTCACAATAACATTTTCATACGAATGTGTACAATAAAGAGGATCTTATTTTATTTAATCTATTGTGGTGTAGGACATTACATTTTTTACCGACTCAAATCGATCTGTGGCTCTCACTTTTCTACACTTCGTTTGACTATCTTTCTCGTATGACATTCAAAATAAAAGGAGTAACGTTACTGGAAGGAGTATCGCCTGTAACTTATTTTCCTGAAACATGGGAATGACACTACCCAAATTGCGGCAGGATTTACGTCTGCTAAAATAATTGGCGCCAGTATATTGGTACTGGGGAAATCGTCGCAAGTTGCCAAATCAGATGGTCATTAGAGTGAGAATATAACCACTGGAGGTGGAAAGTACTGCCGCGGAGGCACATTCCCGACTGGGCGTTACCAGGGTTATGGGTGGTTGTTTTTGTCCTGTTTTTAGTTCATTGTTGTCCGTTGTCACCCGTGGGCCGTTGAGGTCCGTTGCCGTTGCTTGTCGGGATTAAGGACGCAGATTCACAACCACGTTGTTTCCATGCTGCAAATGCTGTCTATTGAATCTTACCCTTACTATCGGATGAATAGCGACAACTGTTGTAGAGAAACCAGTTCAGTCTGACTAGATTTATACAATAGATTCGTTGCCTCGATCTGTCTCCCCCTTACCCAGTCTACCTTATCCATATCGAATAGGGCCTCCACGAACGAAAGAGTGAGTGAGTGGAAATCAACGTCGCTTCCAACTTTTTGCATGGCGATATGGAAGAGCCATTACGTTGGTAGACATTTCGCGCAGGCATATTATCCTGACATCAGTCCAACTAGTCGTTAGTTTAACCTCTCAATGATGAGCATCAAACGATGAGCAGCAAGTTCCACTCTTTTAAGCTTTAGGTATAACCCCACCCAGGATCGATCCGACGCTCTAACCACTAGACTACTGCAGTGCGGATCGTCCACTGATGTGTAGCCTATCATACACTGCTCTTGTTCCAAATCAGTCCGTCTAACTATATGTAATGGTAAAAGATTATATTTAGGAATTTGTCATGATGTTGAATCGCTTCAAGTGCCAATAATGGTCCGTCTGACTATATTTAATGGAAAGAGATTATATTTAGGAATATGCCATGATGTTGAAACGCTTCAAGTGCCAATAATGGCGGTTGACAGTATTATACTCAATCCTATACTTCCATTTGACGCATCCGTACAAAGCTGTTGACGAATGTGAGGACGAAGAGCGGTATGACCAATGCTGAATGTAGGAATATCCCAGGAGGATACACCTGTACCTGTAACTCTGGATACTATGGTGATGGGTTCAACTGCACAGGTATTATTACCCTTACCGTCCAGGAGTGTCTATGAAGTAACTTTGAAGTAACTTTGAAGTGTGGCCATATTTCAACCTTGAAGTGCAAGGCTCAGAGTCAGAAGTGTGCTTGCAGTGTGGGTATTGTTTTATAGCAATGCCATATAAGGGCATTGAAGTCACAATGAAGTCACAATGAAGTCACTTAGAAGTGTGCCTCAAATATTTTAATTAGGTACTGCAAAGGCACTTCATAGACACTTCCACAGAAGGGTAACCTTCATAGGCACTTCTGAAGTGCTCTTGAAGTACCTAATTAGAATATTTGAGGCACTTCAATGTCCTTATATGGCAAGTCACTTCATCCACTCTTCTACAGAAGGATACCTTTCATATGCACTTCTGAAGTGCTCTTGAAGTACCTTATTAGTATCATAGCAAATCCGTGTCATGAAAAGGTATGTATAGCCACGAGATATTTACTTTCCCAGAAAAGAATACACAAATATATATTTCAGCACAGAAAGTTTTATTCAGAGAAAATACAGAGTGAGACAGAACAGTACATCATAAAATATTTACAATAAACCGCTAGCACAAATCCTTGAGACAAAATACAGCACAGTACTATATATGTATGTATTTACATGCAGTCTTTGGTATGAGAATTTATTGCAGTATTATTATTCAAGGGTGACCGTGTTCTTTTCCAACTTGAACTTTAAGTAGCAGATCTTTCGAAGGATAGTTTACTTCAGTTGCCCTGAGGTCCACTCGGACGTAACCCAACGCTGAAACCCACCAGTCTGAATTGTGAACTTCTTGGCCTGTGGCGATAAATACATGCATATAATTAAAACCTGATCAGTTGTATATATGGTTCCATATGACATGCAATCCAGTTTTTTTTTAATACACTCAGGATGATTGAATAGGTTGACTACCATAACGGGTAAAGAATGGAACACATCCCTACGATTTACAAAAGATTGATGAAGATGTCTATTATCCTTTCTTTAGTACTCCATGATATACAACAATGGAGATAAACAGTTTGTGTGATGTTCTAGCCAATACACTATGAAGAAATCAACCATACCTAGGTGTGCTCATTAAATTTCCCATCAGTCGAGTGGCTGCTTGAAGTGAGCCGAGTTCCTTGTTGCAGCTGTATTCTGGAATTATGAAAGTATTGACAAAGAAGCCATTAGAAACAATCATGTGGATTTTGATAATTTGTCTCTGTTAATTCCTGGTTCAACTAAATCTTCATACAAGGTTTCAAATAACAAATAAATGCTTATTAACTACAAATTGTATTCTTAAATTTTTGAAATGAAATAAATGTATGAAATGAAATGTTCTCATTTCTCAAGATGTGGGTAAAAGTGTACAATTGAAGTGTGAAGATCCTTAGCTTTGGTATATGAATAGTGCAATCAATAGACAAGGAAAATATAGCCTGTTATAATGATGAAAATTAAGTCTAATCATAATTGATTACTTTTTCTGATTACAGCTAAAACAGGTAATACTAACATTTTATTATCAATATATTCTAAAACTTATTTCTTTACCATTTTGTCAAAAATCTGGTATGGGAATATTCTACAAAAAAACAATTTATGAATCAATAAAAAATCAAAACAACAAGATAATTTATTTAGAGCTACCATCCCCCCAACCAGTTAAATCCACCTGTTTTGACATGAACAGAACAGTTTTGTGATAAAAATATCTCACCCTCAGGGGATTTCCTCCAGGGGTGCATGCCAATCTTCATATGAGGTCCCCAAGCCTGCATGGTGTTTCCAAGCTGACAATTCACACAATCATAACAATGGCAATTAATCCACACTGCCTTGATCAACCTGGATAGATCTGAAAGTGATATTGGGACAGAGATATGGATAATTCGCCATGTTACATGACCCATTAAATTTGACTGCAATTATAAGGTGGAGTACATTATAATAATTGTAATAACCTGCAGTCCATATAGCAAAATATTTATTGAGGCCAATATCAATTTTTTAATATGTCAAGGGAAACTTGTTGATAAAATAAATAGTGATATTCCCAGGTCTACATCACTGTTCAGCTCAGTTCTTTGCTTATTAAGTTATGAAAAACAGAAATTTTTTAGTTATATTTATAATTTACTTACCATATCACTAGCTGCTATCATCACCATCTGCAATACAGTTCTTCAAACCTCCATAGTTCTAGCTTAACAGGAAGAAATCCATCTGATTTCTGCAGTTGGAGTAGAGGTCAGCCATTTTGATTGTTATCGTTTGGTGGCGCCCCCAGTGTTCAATTAAATTTTCAAGGGCAGATAACTCCACCCATTTTGGCAAAGACAGTTCAGAAAGAAAAAGACTATCAGAAACAGAAATTATATATATTATATTTAGTGATAATGATGAAGAGGATAATATAAAGTATTCTTTAATGGGTATTTTTTTGTTGCTGACATTATGTTAGAACTGATTCTTCTAAAAATATTTTCCCATTTTGTCCAATTTTACTATAAAATCATGGATTTGGAATGATTATAAAATCTGAATTCAACAAGATTTCTTATCTAATATGTGAGAGACTGGTGTTATTAATGTCTTTATTCTATTCAAATAGAAACCCATAGTACTGATCACTTTAAAATATCAAAAAAATGTTCACAGTTCTGAGTAATATGTCAGTAACCACATGTGAATATTTTACACAGTTGTAGCTATTTTGAAATGTGAAGTACAAATCTGATGTTTGGTGGTTTCATTGAAATGAGATTTGATGTCACTGAGTGAAATCAAATCAGCCAACTTTAAGCTGGGATATTCCCAGAGCTAATTAATATAACTGAAACTTGTAAACATGTAGTTCTAATTTATAATGTTATGTTACTGTAACAGTTTGTGGGAAAATTCCAATAATCTAGAAATCCTATTGGATTGAATCTTATAGGATTTTTCAGAATCTAATAGGATTTTTTCAGAATCTTATAGGATTTTTCAGACTCTTATATTTTAGAAGCTCATATGATTTTTTAGAATCTTATAGGATTTTTCAAAATCTTATAGGATGTTAGAAGATATTTTTTGCAAGGGGAAGTCCCCAAGTTATGCTATATAACTGACAAAGTCCAAGAAGTGTCTTTGAGGAGTACGTTAGATTATGCAGAACAAAAACAAAGTCTCAGAAGTGCCTCTGAAGTCCCCTAAGTTTCGCTGAAGAATTGACAAAGTCCAAGAAGTGTCTTTGAGGAGAACCTTGGATTATGCCGAACAAAAAGAAAGTCTCAGAAGTGTCTCTGAAGTCCCTCATTTTTTGTTATGAAATTGACAAAGTCCATGAAGTGTCTTTGAGGAGTCCCTTGACTACTGCCTTTTTCTAATGAAGTACCTTTGAAGTGTGCCAATATTTTTCTCTGTTGTTGAAGTGCCTTTCAAGTGTACTCTTCAGAGGCACTTCTAGGCACACTTCCCATGAAGTGTGACACTTCTGGACAGTAAGGGTACTCTCACAAATACTGTACGATATGTAAATTCATTTGGCTAGGCCACGCTTCTGTTTATCGATTTGATAATGGGCAATCCTTGTCTACTAGCACATATAGTAAAGAATGTGATACATAGGAACTTAACATGAGCTTACCTTCACCACTTTTCAATTTTCAGTCATGTTCCCTGAAACTGAGGAACAATCTTTCATCGGATTATTTGGTATTCATTCTGATCAACATCAGCGTTTTTAAGGGTACAGCATGACCAGAGGGGCAAAGTAATGCAAATCTCATGGACATTCTTATTATTAAAGTATCATCCTATTAATGATGTCCAAAAGCGAGAAAGCCCGCCCAGTAAATATACAGCTCCATCGTACCAAATAAATGGTCTGATGAAGTATCCTTATTGTGGCAGCAAATTGTGAACCTCCTACGCTCAGGTGTTACACCAACCGTTTAGGAGGTTACATACCCTGGCAATGAGATAATGATGAGACAGGCTACGTCATATTATTACCGATAACAAACTTCGGCAGAATTCTACATCTATTGGGCCATAATGATCCCGACCTGTTCTACCATTCGTGTGTGAACAAATACATTATTACTCTAACATTTTTACTTTCGAGTTAATTTATATTTATTAAAATGAATCAAACTGCTTGCCATCCTAACGCCACCTATCAAAACCTACCTGGATGCACGTGTAAACAAAGATTCATTGGCAACGGTACCATATGTACAGGTAATAATATATACGATATAATGTATGATTCATTGATATGTACAGGTAATTATATATACGATATAATGTACGATTCCCTGACTATTGTTTTCTTTTTTAAATCGCGTGATGCGGATTTCTGAATGCAATAGCTGATTATACCATTGGAATCTAACAATCAAAATGTTAGAGAGAACATCGAATAAATGATGCAATCGTGTAGATAATTCTCGAATGGAATAAAAGCAGTATCTAGAGATGGAATGTATCTTTAGGACGAACACATTGATTCTTGGGTTCTCAAGCTCTCTCATAGTTCAGTTTTAGCTGTGATGCTAACAAGAGGCTATCTTCTTCCCTTCGTTCAACAAGAAAAACTTCGAAAATATCTGAAAATCAGAGAATTGGAAATATTACCTTTGAGAATTATGACACTATGTTTTTATAGATATTGACGAGTGTGACACTGATGGAGGGAATTCATGCCACGTTGATGCTTTTTGCCAAAATACACTTGGGAACTACATCTGTTCCTGTGAAGATGGCTTTTCTGGAAACGGTCGCACGTGTTCAGGTTTGCATATCAGATCTCTGCTTGTTCCTTTCTTTATTTGGCAACTTAGATTTATCGGACTACGCGTCTTGCAACATGTTGCAATATGTGCACAACTCGCTTCATGATATAGAGACGATGATGGCTCTCACGAAGCGATGTGTATCAATGAAAATAATTTCCGAGACAAATATAATTCAGCCATCTGCAGGAATAGAATCCACAACTCTTCCAATCCGCAAAGTTGCTCCTATTATCTGAGATATGCCGGAAAAACGGTTAACTATTGATAACTTATCTCCTCATTATTACAGCAGAATTCCAGCTCCGATCGTAGGGTATATTTTCTTCAAAAATCGGCAACGTTTGTTCGGAAAGAAACTTACACAAGTTCACTCTATGTGACCTTTATCACACCGATTCTCGTTGCTGATGAAGGGCAACTGTGGGATCTTGCCCACATGGATCATTTCAACGGAGACCTCAGGCAGACTGTCCGCGTTATTCTTGGGTTATCAAACTCTCTCCTAATAGTCCAACGTTTGATGTGATACTAATAAAAGGCTATCTTCCTTCCTTTGTTCAATATGCAAAACATTGGAAATATCTGAAAGTCAGACAATTAGAAATATTACATTTAGGAAATATGACAATGTTTTTATAGATATTGACGAGTGTGACACTGGTGGAGGGAATTCATGCCACGTTGATGCTTTTTGTCAAAATACACCTGGGAATCACACGTGTTCTTGTAAAGATGGCTTATTTGGGAACGGCCTCGCATGTTCAGGTTCGTGTATCAGATTTTTGCTTGTTCCTTTCTTCAGTGGTAAACTAAGATTTATCGGACTATGTGTCTTGTCGTCTGTCAAACTTATAGATTACCTGGTTGATACTGTTAAACATATGAAAATATTTTTTTTGAGAGAAATAATAATTTGATCTTCAGCGAAAATCGATTTATTTTTTGAGGGTAATAATAATTTGGCTGGATTATGGATGACGGACTAGACGCTTGTAATTCAGCGGAAATCGATCCCCCAAGCCCTTTGATCTGCGGAGTTGCTCTAATAATCTGGTGGTGCACATTGGTAATACTCCTGTAGATTACAGCAGAATTCCTCCAGCGCCGGTCGTAGGCTATGTTTACATCAAAAATCCGCAACGATTGTTCTGGATGAAACGTTCATCATTCGCCGATTGTCAATAATGAAAAAGGCCAACTGCGGTATCTTGCCCGCATGGGCCCTTTCAACAGAGACGCCAGGCAGACTGTCCGCGTTATTGTTGGGTTCTCAAACTCTCTTCTAGTAGTTCAACTTTAGCTGTGATACTAATGAGGGGCTATCTTCCTCCCTTCGTACAACATGAAAAACTTTAAAAATACCTGAATGTTAGAGAATTGGAAATATTACCTTTAAGAAATATGACATTATGTTTTTTTTATAGATATTGACGAATATGACACTGAAGGAGGAAATTCATGCCACGTTGATGCTTTTTGTCAAAATACGCCTGGGAACCACACCTGTTCCTGTAAACATGGCTTTTCCGGGAACGGCCTCACATGTTCAGGTTTGCATATCAGATCTCTGCTTGTTCCTTTCTTTATTTGGCAACTTAGATTTATCGGCCCACGCGTCTTGCAACATGTTGCAATATGTGCCCAACTTGTTTCATGATATAGAGATGGCGACGGCTCTCACGAAGCAATGTATATCAATGAAAATAATTTGGAACAAATATAATTCAGCCATCTGCAGGAACAGAATCCACAACTAGTAACAATCCGCGAAGTCACTCCTACTATCTGAGCTATGCCGGAACAAACAAACTATTGATGACATCTCTTTATTACAGTAGAATTTCTCCAGATCGTAGGGTATATTTTCTTCAAAAATCGGCAACGTTTGTTCGGAAAGAAACTTTCACAAGTTCACTCTATGTTCCCTTTATCACACCGATTCTAATTGCTGATGAAGGGAAACTACGGGATCTTGTCCACATGGATCATTTAAATATGATAGATATTACAGTGACGTCATACAGACTATTTGGTATGATAACTATCCACAATAAGTTGTGAATGTATATAAGTGATTTAACACCAGTTCAAGGGTTGGGCAGATGACCATGAGGTTTAGAGCATAACCGCTGGCAGTGGAAAATAAAGTCAAACAGGCACCTGCCCAGCCTGGCTTTACCGGGGTTAGCTTTGCCCACCATCCTTGTTGTGTTGGGTTTAATAGGTTCATTGTTCTCCAACCTTGAGTGGGTACTGGTCCGTTGTGACTCATTGTCGTCTGTTGTCGTGATTAGTAGGACCCACACTCACAGCCGTATTATTAACTGGGAATTTAATCGTATCTTCACTGCAAGATCAGAAACAACAACTGTCGCAGAGCGTCCATCATAGCTCTCTAGATTTGTATCTAATACCGCTTATGCCGGTGCTAGGGGCCGTGTGGTCATATCATCCAAGTTTCCACATGAACAGGTACAATACCAGATACAACACATATCATGAATCGTTGGTATGTGCTTTAGAACAGGTTAACCGGAAGACTATACTGCAAGTCATGTGGCTCTGTCAGTATGTCGGCACCTCTTCCCACTTCACTTATATGTGTTGTAATTTAATCCAGTCAAATATTCTGACTTAAAAATAAAATGGTTGCCTAAGATCGGTCTCGGTCTTCCAAGCTCCATGCTGAATAGGTTCTTCACCCAGTCACATTAATAGCGGGTCATCCAGTCAAGATACCCAGTCTACCAAGGTTCATGTCGAATAAGATTTAACTTCGCCCCTTCATGTTCGTGGAACGTTGATACATTCTGATACATTTCCACTGCAACGTTGCTTTTTGACGTTATGCAAATATTGGATTCGGGCCTATAGTTAATGCGTTTGTGGGCGCCGACGGCCGTTAGCGGGCGTTTGCTGGCGTCAGCGAGCGTTTGTGGATGTTGTTGGGAAGCCAAGCCATTACACCGAAGCCGCTTCTCATCCACCGAAGCGGATAGGACGCCACACATGCATAGCGGGAGTTGTACCAATCGGTGTACTGATGGCGCTGCGACACCCACTCATAAATACAACCCCATTAGATAAATTACTGCACTTTGCATTCGTCGTTCAGATCAACATGTCATACTTGCTCGGAGTGTAATAGACCATTCACCAAGTAGATATCGGAGGAATATCCATGGATACGAAGACACCGACGAGGTCTCTAATGAAGACAGTGAGTCTGCGCGTTGATACAGGTACCGAGAGGGATAGTGATGAAAACTCATTGTCTGACGCGGACAGCATTAGTTCTTCACAGAAAGGCGAACATTCGAGTGACCAAGACACGGACGACGGAGAGCCGACATTTTGGAATCGCATTATGGATAATGCTATTGATACACATTCCGCTGCTATCCAGGCAGATGGATATGATGAAGAGATCTTATAGAAGCTTATATCAACGTGCAACCCCGAATCATAAAAGCTGATATGGCTCTGTATGAAAAAAATATTCCTCGATTCCTTTTGAAATGAAGGGAGATCAGAAGCATGTGGCCATCATGAAAACCAAGAGCTACCTAGGAGTGGATGTTGCGTTACCGCATCGGAAGGCTCTATAAAATGCGGCCCTATCAAGATGGGAAACAGCTTGTCAAGGACATGTTGCCCTCCGAGTTCCCCGGACTGGTAGGTAGCAATCCTGATGAGGAAGGAGAGCGCAATCTGACTGGATGATAATAATAAGAAGACAAAAACTAACGGCGATGTACAAAGGTTCTTATTGAAGGATGAAAAATAAAGCGCAAACATGTTAAGATGACCGAAGATGTACGCCAATCATGTGCGATGAATAACAAGAGCGCGATTAAGACTCATATCACTATAACTTTATCTTGTGAACGTATCCAACGCGGCTCTCCCAGCTTGTGGACAATAAAATATGTGAAACGCAATCCTTGACGCGAATTGATGGGCACTGACGTCCGTCGTCGTCGGCAAGTAAAATATATCCAACATTCAATAGACAGTCGTCATCAGTTGACATCAGCACAATGCGCTGAAGAGAGTTTGCGGACGCTAGCGAGTGTTTGCGGGCGTTCGCTGGCGCTAGCAGGGGCATGAGGGTTTTTGCGTTTCTGACCTTTTCACCAAATGTTAGATTTTTTCGTGTCATTATTTATATGAACGGACACTATACGGTTAAGTATTTCAACTTTTCCTGGCCATATGGGTTCAACGTGTTGCCTGAACAAGGGGAAAACTTTTGTCACATTGATACGCACACAAGTTATCTAACGAATTAACAATTCACGCCTGCAGACTAGCCAACACATAAGACCGATATATTACAATACATTATCAGATTAATGCTAACCCAAACCAGTAGACAAAAACAGAGAACAGATTTAAATGGAACATTCAAATAAGGGAACAAACTGGATTGATTTTTGACCTAAAATTGAAAGCTACCAGTTTATGATGCAATTCTTCGACCGCATAGGAAGCTTAATTCTGGATACTATATCACTATGCTATGGGACTCTTTGTGTGTTCGTATTATGTCCCCGAAAAGTAATGTAAGGTATTAGCCGTATACAAAACGCAGTAGCTGAGTTCAAACACTTTGTAATGTACATTCGTATCAGGCATGGGTTTTCTACAAATATCACAAATACATAACAAAGATACCCAGCTTCACCTGTTTGTCTGGTGACTGCAAAATAAGTGATATAAGAATGGTTTCATGTTTCCTTATGTATTCATGTTGGGAAAGTACCTCAAAAATAGTCTAAACAAGAATGAGATGATTAACATAGGCTTTGTACTTTCCAGGAATTGTACACACATAATATCCAGCGATGTTTGTGTAAAACAACATATTGTCCGCTTGTGGAATGATTGTTCAGTTCTTCCTCTCAACTCAGCTAAGACCTGTTTTCTCAGTACACACGGATAATATGAATGGTAGTTTCTCCTAATGCAAACACGTATAATTTTCTAGGACTGTGCCGGATTCCCTGTGCACCGGCAAAATTCAGTTCATTAAACCATGAATACTGACCAGTATTGGAGATGGATATATATTGTTTTATTATTTTCAGATTTTAATTTGTGTGTAATTTTTGTTAATACTGTAACTTCGAGTCAAGCTGTCCCCCATATAAAATTTACATGTAAACGTATAACTTCATAACATGACACGCCTGCAATATAATCAAAATCAATACGATACTTTCGGCTTTTTGGCACTTTCGCCCCGGGATGTCTCACAACATGTAGCTCCCGTGTCCTCTATCTCATTCATAAACACGATCATAAAATACCCTGCGGACAGCTGTTACTCGACTATCTCCACCAGTCATCTCGTTGTGCTCAATATTATGCTATAACAAAGATAACAGTTATCATCTTCAATAACCTTACACTACAATCTCTAGATGTCCATCACACGTTGGCCCACGCACATGCTTTTCGATACGTCATGGGTATGCATCCTAAGACAATTTTCCTTTCATCTTGAGATCGCCTACGTACCATCTTTATACTCCAATTTTCTTTCAACGCCACGCCAGGTAACCTCTTGAAATAGCCATGTAGCCTGTTAAGATTTGACACGTCACGATATAAGACCGCCATGTAACATCTCAAGTTTTAGAAGTCGCCGGAAGTGACGTCATCGCCAGAAATCACGTAATCGTCCAAAGTGGCGTCATCACCGGAAGTAACGTCACCGTCGGGATTAACGTACGCAGATCCATCCGATCCTCCGCAACCACTGTTGCAGAACTCTCTTTTAATCCTCTACTGAACTGCAAAAAATGTATAATCTCCATTTCTATGTTATGAGTTTGTACTAAACCTTTTTTTGGTTTATATTGAGGCCAACATGACAAATGTCAAGTTCACCTCATCCTCGCTTAAACTAGAGTTAGATTTCGAGAAAAAAAAAATGCATAATCATGGGGGATTTTAACATAGATTTATTTAAAACCGATCAACACATACCTTCCAAATCGTTTCTTGATATAATGAATTCTTACCATTTTAACTAGAGTAAATTCCAGCACAGCAACTCTTATTGACAATGTTTTCACAAATTCCTATACCGAAACTCTACTTTGTGGCATTTTCCTGACCGACATAAGTGATCATTTTCCGATCTGCTATATTGAAAATCAATGTTTAATAAATGATCAGCAAAATAAAACCTTAACTTACCGACATGTCACTGCAGAACAAAAGGAGAAATTCGTAAATAAAATAGTAAATGTTAATTGGGATGAAGTTATAGATGAACCTGCTGATGTAAATCGAAGCTATGAACTATTTACGAACAAGTTTTCTGCTATCTATAATGACTGCTTTCCGGTAATGAATAAGATAGTAAGAAGTTCTAAAACGAAAACACCATGGATAACTCAGAGTATATTGACATCTATAAATGAGAAAAATAGGCTTTTCAAACTTCAACTCACTCTCAATGATCCTTTACTACGAAAACAATATAGACAGTATAGAAATAAACTAAATCATACCTTAAAATAGCTAAGAGAATGTTCTATCATGCGAAATTTAATGAATCCAACAATGACATAAAGGAAACGTGGAAAACTATCAATGAATTGTTGAATCGAAGAAAAACAAATGTTCTCCCTGACAGATTTAGGATAAATAACACTGATACAACTAACCCACAGAATATTGCGAATGGCTTCAATAAATATTTTTCTGCCGTTGCTTCTAATCTAGCCGCTAATATTCCCTTGGTTGGGGTAACTTATACTGATTTTCTAAGCGAACGCAACAATATTGCTTTCGAATTTCAACCATGTACAGTGGGTGAAATCCATGAATTGCTTCTGGATTCCAAAAGCTGTGCTGCTGGAACCGATGGTTTATCTATGTCACTTCTTAAGCCTGTACTCGATTTTGTTACTCTCCCGTTGTGCTCAATTGTAAATCTCTCCTTTGTAACAGGTGTCGTGCCATCCTCAATGGAAATTGCTAAAGTTACTCCCGTTTTTAAATCTGGAGACCCTAGTCTGGTAGAAAATTATAGGCCGATATCGGTTCTTCTATGTTTCAGCAAAGTTCTCGAAAAGTTAGCAGCAAAACGTATCAATGAATTTTTATGTACACACGCAATTCTTTGCTCAAACCAATTTGGATTCCGATCCAATCACTCTACTTTCCTAGCTGTTTTGTCTCTCTATGAATCACTGGTCTCCGCCAAGGAATCCAAACAGTACAGTGTTGTTTCTTTTCTCGATCTTTCTAAGGCCTTTGACACTGTCAACCGCGACATTCTTCTTCATAAGCTTCATCATTATGGATTCCAGGGCGTGAGTAACCACTGGCTCAAGAGTTACTTATCTGAACGCTACCAGTCGGTCAACTTCAATGGCACGGCATCTGATTTGAACCTAGTTACCTGTGGTGTTCCACAGGGATCCGTCCTTGGTCCTATATTATTTCTGATTTACATCAACGATCTCAATGTGGTTTCTTAACTTCTTAAAATTATTATGTTTGCTGATGACACCAGTGCTGTATATTCCCATGCAGATCCGACTACCCTATTTCAAACTATGTCAAACGAACTCTACTTAATGTACAATTGGTTTTCTTGTAATATGCTATCCTTAAATATAACGAAAACTAGATTTATGTTAATAAAACCAAATAGTAGGGCTCATATGTCATTTCTTCCGCAATTATATATCATGGGCCAGGAAATTGAACAGGTTAAATATTTTAAGTTCCTTGGCATTTACTTCAATGAAAAACTAAACTGGTCCACTCATATTAACGAAGTATGTAAAAAAATATCCAGAAATATAGGAGTAATCCATGTTATTAAAAACTGTCTTAACATGAAAACTTTACGTATCTTGTACCAGTCTTTAATCTATCCATATCTACAATATTGTAACCTGATATGGGGAAATACGTATCACAGTCACCTTTTGCCGTTAATTAGACTGCAAAAAGAGCAATAAGAGTTATTTCTTTAAGCAACAAATATGATCATACAGCTCCTTTGTTTGCAAAACTGAAACTGCTGACCCTAAACGACATTAATTCTGACCGTACTCTACGCCTTGCCCACAAAGTTCTCTACCACCCTTTCCTTTTAGCGTTTGAATTCCGATCCTACTTCACGAGATTGAAAGAAATACACCAATACCACACTCGTGGCCATGATCTTGACCTATATAGACCCTTTTATCGTACTGACCTTAGTCTGTACACTCCTAAAATAAAGGGGCCAAACGAATGGAATAAATTACCCTCGGAACTGAAACAATGCAAATCTATTTCTCTTTTTTAAATCTAAGATACAAACCTATTTATTGCAAAATACCGCTAATTAATATATTTTATTTGCAAAGCTGAGCAATTGCATCATACCTGTTGATTATTCACCCGAAATATAAACTTTGTGCTCTTTTTATTCCATACCTCCACTATCATGTTAGACATTCTTTAATAGAAGCTGTCTTTTCTTTTATTATATCTTGATTTTGTAATTAATCAGGGATAATTCAAACCCTTCGGGGTTTATCTCCCGCCAATCTATATGTTCTCTGATCTGTATATATTACTGTACTTGTATTCCCTTTCTGTATATGACTGTTTAATTTGATTTCTTTTGATTGGCGAATAAACGAACAAACAAACAAACAAACAAACTCAAATAATAATAAATGCAAATAATAGAAAATCTATTCAAGCTAATGAATTGGTTCAAACTTTGTATATAATTGTCCATGAAGCGAAGAGGAAAAAGACGAGGTCAAAAAAGACGAATAAAGGGAAAATGTTGTTTCTGGATGTCTATTATGAGAATGCTCCAAGCTTGTGTACGCAATAGGCCTCTTGAGTTTGAAGTAATTCTGTCCATCTGGCCGTCCCTTTGTCTGTGAGAGTTTTTTTCTGTGCGAGATTCCTTATTCCAGCTTTGGAATTGGTATCAGAATTTGGGTATATCTAAACCATGGGACATTAAACTCTTATTAACGGTGGCGTTAACGGACCAATTCCAATGTGACAAATTTGAAAAAAAACAAATGTCATGTTCACGTTATAATGAAAACATGGGAATACAGGTTGTTATATTTCAGTGGTACCTCAAATCCATGGCAAACAAGAAGCCTATTAGTTTTGAGGCGTGTCTATTTGTCTGTCCGTCTGTTCTCTTCAAGTATGTGATGTGGGCCTTGTCTCTATTGCATCCGGGCGTTTTAATGTTGAACATATATTATAAATCATAAGATATAATCATGAGTCCAATTATTTTCTAGTTTCAGGGGACGGAAATGTCGATGAAAACATCAGAGAGTCTCGTACGTATTAACTTCAGTTTCTTTGCATATGACGTAATAATACATAATACAAACTGAGAAATACGGGGCAATCTCGGCAGCTATATATCAGTAAGTGTCCTGACAGGATGGTTAAGTCAGAATGGGTAAATCAAACCACAAGAGAGGCCATAAGACTCCAGATAGATTAACACGGATAACTTCATCATCCATTTTTTTTAGTGCAGCCCTAATACTTAAATTGCCGAAATGAGGCTGCAATTAGAAGGATAATTACAAACTGGTTTTCCAAACATATCTGATATTAAATACAGCATCGGAAAAATAGAATAAATAAATCCTGTTTCAAATACCTGTTTAACAGTACTCAAATAAAGCACAGTAGAAATATGGATATGCATGAGCAATTACTGATACTCATGGAGATCACAGTTCATCGCTCGCAATTCAGGGAAGATTTTAGGGGTTTACTACAATTAATTGATTCCACTGTTAGGGATGCATAAAAGACGAATCCTTTCAGTTTACTTCGTTCATATGCATTTGTAATCCACCAAGGTATTGATTCATTTTCAGCTGGGATTGAACTTGATACTGGTGTAATTGCTGGAGTTTGTGCGGCTGTGGCTGTGGTTGTTATTAGTGGTATTGTTATCACGTTATATTTGGTTAGGTAAGTTGCTGCGCGGAATGTTCAGATGTTACGATTTGTTTTTCAGAATATCTAACCGGCGATCAAAACAATTGTCAAGGTTATTACTACCTTATCTGTACCATAAGGAAGGGGTCCTGCTTGTATTTTTGCACCAATGTTAGTCGCCTCTTACGACAAGGTGTCTGAGAAGCTGAGACATATTCTTACCATGACCTAGATTGTGCGCAAAGACACCCCAGGTCAGCCACGGGAGCCCTACGTGCCTGAATTGTGCTGGTTTCCACAGACCCAGGGTAATATTGTATTATTGGGGGCCGAGGATCTGGATCAACCTCGTCGAGTCCCACAGTTTCACGTCTATAAATCAGGTTACATATGTATGGGAGGCGATGTGGCCGAGGTGGTCAGAGCGACTGTTCTGTGTGATCTAACCTGTGATGTGTGATCTCCGTTAGAGCTAGTCCTTGATTTTAATAAAGCCTCTGCATTAATGGATACTAAAATTTTCCAAAATCGAATTTGTAAATGATTTCTAATGGGTCAATTCATGTTGATATACTTTTTGAAACGCCTCAAAGGGAATTCACTTGCGATAATTTTGCTAAAATACATATTTCAGTAATCTTGTGTACTCTTTAGTAGGTGAATCTTGTGTCTTCTATAATATTTTATCACATTTTATAATGTGTTGCAGGCGCAAAATAAGACGGATGAATGCAGAGCAAAGTGGGAATCTACACCCAATGGTCGAAACCCAACCCCATCTTCCACAGGACGCTGAAATCTGGAACAATGAAAACGGCAATGTACAGGACACTTATGAACATCTTGGGCCTAAACGAAGTGATATTGTGATTGCTCCAGATGACGCCATCTATGAGCCTCTTCCATAAAAGGATAAAGAAGGAGAAAAACTTCTTAACTTTATCAACTGACGTCGTTCCAGTACAGATACTAGCAGCGATATACCATATCAAATAGTTCAGCACATAATCTTATTACACACCCACTAGTACAGAGTGAGCATTTTGTGGAAAACCACGAAAGCGACAAAAAGAAATAATTATAAAATGGACCGAAGTAATTATAAACCCATCAGTGTCCTCATCAATTCAGACTGTTCTACAGTCGTCAGACTCAAAATATGGGAACATTGTGGGGACTATTTCAGATACGAGTAAAGTCTTAGGTCTAATAACTACTATTGAAATTGAAAATTGTTATCGAAATTAAAGATTTAAGGCTGTACCTATACCAGGCAACTTTACACTTCAGTCTTACTTGGATATGACGACCCAATGTGTTAACTTCATTGGAAAAGCTTTCAAACATGTGGATGTTGATTCTGAAGGCTCCATCTCTATTGCCTATTACTACTTATTCCACAGGTAAATGACATGCCGCTTCGTCTCATTTCTATGGCACTTTACAATGTGCATGTACGAGTCCGCACAAATCAATATCTTCACAATTATATATCACAAATTGTTTGCAAATAGTTAGAAAACTGAAGATATGATTGTTAAAATGTAAGCTATGGAGTTTATTTTAGATTTTAATTCATGAACTCCAACCAAAGAATATTATGTCAGATTCAAGTGGTTACTGTTATAAGACACTACATTGAGACACTACATCATGTATTAAATTAGTTTTCTTTTTAATATATTTATTCTTATTTATATAGTAAAGTTAATTTACTAGATTTAGATATTAAATAAAGAAAACTAAATATAAATAATGTTGAAATAAATGTGGAGTATATTATAAGATAATTAATGATTCCTGTACTAAATGCCAATAGGGCGAGTTTCATTGTAGTGAACGACTTCGGCTTGTTCACTGTATGATTAATATGATATTCATTAGTTAGGTTTGGAACTTTTATTATTTGTCACTTGAGCATCAGACCTATATATCATATATATTATATCTGTTGTTTTAATTTGATACGGGGGAACTCATAGATTCGGTAACGAATTGCATGGTCAATGTTTTGGCGTTATCTAAATTCATTTCCCGGTTTAGGCCACTACAATACACTGGTAACTAAAGTTGAGCTATTTGGGTAGCAATAAATTCTTTAAATGACATGGACCAGTCAGAATCTTCAAAGAGAAGTGTTCAACTGACCATGAGATTAATGGTCCCTTCTCTTAGTTCCACCTAACATATCTGCAATTTGTTCACGGCAGCATTTATGAGAAGTCGGCTACCCGTGAGTTTAGATAGGTTGGTTAGAGCAATTCCAGGCGATAACTCTTAGATCTCATTTTAGATTAAATCTTTCGGCTCTATATAAAAAAAAGATTTCAAAGATCAAAATACCCTTGGTTAAAGGTCTTCTTGGATACGGTCGCCTTGTGTTGCTCAACCTAGCCAGTTAGGTAAGCTAAATTATGTGTGTTTTTCTAAAATTACTGTTTAGATTATATTTGCGTTTAGCACTTTTTAAGTCGTAGCTAAATCTTAGAATCCTTATATACAAAATATTTATATGTGCGCTATATCCTCCTGAATGTTTAATTAAGGAGTTGATTTATCTAAATAAATTCTAGATCTGTTGTTTGCACAAATTTATGGGTTGGTGTGGTCTTTCCTTATCCACGTTGATTGTGGTAACATTCCCCTTTTAATTCTTCTCCCGTGTCAATGATCTAAATCTAGATTGGATTTAGATATTCCTGTTACCTCTCGAGCCAGAATAAAACCTGCCAGAAAATGTATGTCAGTACATGCAGGAAATTAGTAAATATTACTTTATCTGAATATAGGTAAAAAGTAAACAGATTTTATAGTTACCACTTACTCCCAAATTCTAACTGGATAATCCTAGTTTTTATAAAGTTCTTCATGCGATGGTTTCTGGATATAAATCATCCATGCTCCTACAAGCTTGTATACGCCCACCAAACAGCGGAGGTTATTTATGTGATGTCGATTCCCTTCTTTCAATCCGTCCCCCAGGTTTCGAGTCTGACCTCTGTTTCTGATAGTTTCCCATCCATCAGATTAATATGTTTTGAATGTAAGATCATGTAAATAAGGGGGGGGGGGATTGTTCTGTCGCGTAAAAAACGTATCATACTTACTGGCTAAAACAAATATATTTTTTAAAAATCTCATTGTTTTGAGTAGGTATGCGATTATATGAGGAAAGAAAATGTCAAATGGCATATAAATCAGAAATCACGTTTTTGGCGAGTGGAGTAGTTTGTGGGAGATGACATGCCGAGTACCAAAATTGAAATGGTCACGGTAGCCGTGACCCAAAATAATTAAGGAAACTATTGAAATAGTTATGTGGGTGTTTTCGCTGGAGTTCATCGACGTGGATTGTGACAAGCCCTCAGGGATACCTCGAGCTGATGGTCAACAGATTACTGTCTGCCACAAATCAGCAAATTATGGAAATCATAATTTCTTTTGAGTAGAAGCATTTTCTATTCTTAAGGTCATAGGGTCAAGGTCAAGAAGTATTGGAAACTGTTATGTATATATACTTATTAACTCCAGTTCAGGATTGGGATGAACATATTCCGTACTAGTCTGTTATCTTTTGTTGGCATTTGTTGTATTTGAGGTATCTTCAATTCTAGGTCAACTCATAGCAAACTAAAAATGGGAACATATTACTTTTTAGGCGAGTCGGTCGGTCTAACTATAAAGATTTGTCCTCTCTGTCATATCGCCAGTTATTGGTTGTGGATTGCTGCCACATTGTTGGTATACTTTAACCTAAGATGGAATTTGTATTGTATTGTTAAACATAACTGAAATCTCAATAACTGAAATCTCAATAAAGCAGCAGGAACGCAACTTGGCTAGGTGGCGCTTTAGTTGGTTCCTCGCGATATGACTCCATTAATGTTGAAAGCGACGTTAAATCCTATTCACTCACCCACTCCTGAAACCCCATGCAATCAATTCAAGGGAGCCGATTGTTGCACGCCAAATATGCGGGCGTACTTTGAAGTCAATAGTCTCGTTAATATTGGCATATGCGTCAAGAAACCAAATTAACTGCATAAGCGGTTTTCCGTTGTAAGTGATGCCTCGGATGTGAATGATCTACCCAAACCTTTAATATAGTACAATACCTTTGACTTTTTGAAAGTTCTTTCAATCACATTACAATATGCTAACAGCCCCTAAATATATTTTCTTAAAGATAAAAAAATATTTTCGATGATCAGTCCTGCATGCTCAATACTTTTATAGGAGATTTGAGCAAACATAATGTGATTATTTATGATATTGATCATTAAGCTCAGAGAAGTTCGGAAATATCATTTTGAATAAAAGTAATACTGTCGCATTATGACGTCATAACCGCGTCAAACATTTAATGAGTTATAGCCATAATTTTAAGTATTATAGCTTTTCAATATTGACGCTTTTCTATCTGTAACCCCATTTCAGAAATTGATTTTCATACCACAATGGTAGTTTGTCAATTATGTTAGCCAGTTAGTCTCAAAAATACCGAATGACCAGAGTGCGAACAAGCTGTTTTCAATTCGCCATATGATAGGCTTTCAGAAAAGCATAGCCGGCTAAGGGGGGTGAGGTGAGTGTGAGATAACACAATTGTTGGCTCACAGTCTATTACACAGGAAACAAGCCTATGTTTATGTATACTATGATTGTCTTTTTGAATTTAATGCTAATACTGTTATATGGAATATGGAATAGGTCTTTGGATTATGGACGCGGATATTCTCTAATGGACGACGGCTGAATTATGAGTGACGGACCAGACGCTTGTAACCAATTTAAGGTACTGTATCGAGTTCCAGTTGTGTACGTGTACGTATCACAATTTTGCTTAATTACCGGGCAGTGCTTTTTTATATCCATACAAAGTATACATTTTCTGAAAGCCCTTGATTCCAGGAATTTAGATAAATAAATAACTTTCTCAAACTGATTACATGAATCGATTTATTTAGAGATAAATTATGTCAATTAGAAAAGTCTAGTCCTCAAAATCATGCGCTAATATCCCGGGGCTAGGGGCCGTATTAACCCATGTACTTCAAGAACTTCATGGTACTCCTATGAACAGTCACAATCAAAGCGTGACTGAGATCCATCATTCTTAAGATGACGACTTTACAACGATTATTATGGATTAAGAATACTGATCGGCGATACGGATTTGATATTTTTGGACATCATGATGTCTTGCCGGCGTCATTGAAAACTGTTGACCGCTTCTCTCTTGCAGGAAACAAGCCTATGTTTTTGTATACTATGATTGTCTTTTTGAATTTGGTGCTAATACTGTTATATGGAAAATGGAATAGGTCTTTGGATTATGGACGCGGATATACTCTAATGGACGGCTGGATTTGAATGACGGACTTGACGCTTGTAATCTCTCAGTTTTCATGAAACAAACTTGCTTTTACCATTTGAATAAAAATAGGTTGCCTCATTTTTTTTAGTTAGGGCCTAGAAGTTATTTTATCGTCGTGCAAATTTGAAAGATTGGAAAAATCTACAAAAAGTCGACCCCTCTCCATTAAATCATAAATAATTCATGAACAGGGCCGAACTTATAAAATTTGAGGAAACATTGAAGATCTACATGATTGGAATATTGTGTCCAAAGTTCACGTTTGTACATCAAATAACAAGAGAGAAATTAGAACGAGAAAAAACAGTTTTTTGGTGAAAAAACTAAACGGAGAAAATGCCCAAAACCCATTCAGCACTACTGCATCACAAATGGCTTGAGTTTTTTTTTACTACAACGCACTAATTTTCATAATTTCATATTCCGCCAACTTGTAGGTTTGACTGTGTACTCTGGTTTAAGAGAAAACAAAATCGAGATTTTGAAGCTTCGATCCGATACAATAACCTTAACAGCTCTGCTATCCAGTGTTATTTAATGGCTAAAGTCAAAATAAGTGCTTTAGCTTTTATCGTTGATTTCATGAAAATATTCTTACTGGTTCTGGTTATAATTTGTCATGCAAATGATCGTTGATGATGCCAGGCAGTGAAAAAGAGATAATTATGTTGGATGAAGATTTTTGTTTCTGATTACTTTGTATTTCATGAGCAGGTTTATTGGATATCACCTTTGCAACTTGGCTACCAATAGTTCCCGAATTATGGTTACTACAGCAACCAGTGACGAAACTTAATTCATTCCAGAAACTTAATCTCTACTTAAGAATTCATAACCCGCGCCATTTACAAGATGAAACCATCACTACTCTCGCTGCTATGTTAACCGTGTTACTGAAAATAATAAGCACTTTTCCAAACACAAACTGTAGCAGTTTTCATCATGTTACAAATATGCAATTCCAATAAGTTTGAAAGAGATTAGACTAACAGCTCTGTTAATCTTACAGCAGAACTTTAGATCATTATCTGGAGTTCACTTTATGACATCACCAAATCTTAAAACGAACGACAAAAGAATCGTCTGAAAATACCTGCTGAAAGATGACGTCACTGTGGTGTTATCAGAATATTTTTTCGCAGAGCCTGATTAAAATCTACTGTGTGAGTTTCAACTCTTTTGTCGTTAAATGTAGAGAAACTATTCATGTGGTGGTGAGTGTCACCCCCGACTACGGTAGATCCAAATACCAGTATCGATTTGACATTCAGTAGCCAGTCGTCGTCCATGAAGGATTTCCGCATCCATAATTCAAGACGTAATCTATAAGACAAATGATAGAGAGTTGCCCATAGAGGACTATACAAAGAGTTATAAATTGGTTAGACACAGACAAACATTTAAACATGATTGCAGGGTGCGCATGTTTATCTTTCAATTACAATGTGGTTCTACTAAACGGGTGTATAGTTTATCACGAGATATTGAGATATCATATTTTCACTTCCTTGTCTAAATCTGAACATGTTCGTGACTAACAGCTGTTTCGGAAGATATGTAAACATCCGACAGATCGCTCACATTGTGCCAATGTACATGTATTTCTGAAGGACCTATGGACTGATATTTTTCATTTTTTTTCATACAGTCTATTCAGGAGAAACACATTCATGACTGGGAATGAAATGTGAGGATAACGCACTAAACTAGCCCTAATATTTTGTACTAGCCGAGTACCATATTTATTCAATCGTCACAAACACGCAGAGTTGTTTGCGGCAATAAAAAGACCCGATTTGACACAGTTTCCAATAGGTTTTTGGCCAGTTCCAGGAAATGGAAACTTGATCCATTCACGCAGTGATTTATTAAAAAGGTTAAGGCATCTTCGTGATATTGTTCTATATACAACATACGGTTCCCATGGCCGGGTGGGATATGAGCAAATAGTCACCTCACATTTGATCACACGTTAGACATTCACAAACGGTTACTTTAGAGTAGACGCCAAAAATGTTCTGTGAGATTCCCTACCAATGTGAAGTACTGTGAGATGCAGTCGACGATACCACAACATGGATTTCGGGGACATGCGTCGAAATACATGCAGCACATATACAGGAGAGACATCAAGGAATATGTACTTCGGTAGATAAACGGTGTTCACAAAGAAAGAAACAGTCGTTAGGATTATAACAGTTAAGCGATTTATCAAAGATGAAGATTTCGTCGTTTTTGTTCCAGTTGCTTGTTTCATGGGAATATACCATGTCGGCGGGTAAGTATATAAATATTTGAGCAGATTCACAGTGAAATTCTAAGTTTTCCTCCAGATTAAAGTACACGAGGAAACGTTGTTAGAGATACAAGTTGTCGACATGAACAATACCCTTCTGAGCCCCATGTGTTCAAACCCCATGGAATCGCTAGTTTTCAATCATCAAGTTTCGCAACGTAAGGCTCACAAAAACTCTTAAACATACATGTATTGTTGTTTTACAGATGTGGATGAATGCTTAACCGGTCAGCATAATTGTGGAGATGTGAGCCGATGTAGGAACACCGACGGTTCATATTACTGTTTGTGCCCAGGTCAATCAGATATAGGAAACAGGTTTGTTTATTATACGTTAAAGCGGGGCCTTGCAGATAATCTATAGTATCATTTGGCAATACTTCATTTCCTAAAAGGGAAGGTTTCTCAGTGGAATTAAGTACTATGTGTAAATACATAGTCATAGTGCCATGATTGGAGGTTAGAAATTAGTCGCTATAATTTGAGTGTTCAACTTTTGTCCAGTTCAACGTTAAGCATTCATGTATGCACTATGCTTATTGAAGTATATTACATACCTCAAATCTAACACCTGAGTATGTTGAAATTACAAGCGTCTGGTCCGTCATCCATAATTCAGCCTTCGTCCATTAGAGAATATCCGCGTCCATAATCCAAAGACCTATTCCATATTCCATACTAACAGTATTGGCACCAAATTCAAAAAGACAATCATAGTATACATAAACATAGGCTTGTTTCCTGCAAGAGAGAAGCGGTCAGCAGTTTTCAATGATGCCGGCAAGACATCAAAAATGTTCCAAAAATATCAAATCCGTATCGCTGATCAGTATTCTGAATCCATAATATTCGCTGTAAAGTCGTCATCTAAAGAATGATGTATCTCAGTCACGCTTTGATTGCGATTGTTCATATGAGTACCCTGAGGATCTTGACGTACATGGGTTCATACGGCCCCTAGCCCCGGGTTAAGCGGAATTAGAAACAAGTTACGAAACGTAGCGCCATAGATCTTGCACGCTACGTTCGTATTTTGCTATCAGCATGCGATATGTATCACCAAATTTGAGAAACTTTGAGTGGAGTCGCTTGGTGAAAGTAACAGCTAGTCTTTTCAGTTTCACAGGATGTCAGTAATTATTATGCGTCTATACGACTTCAGTGAATTAGAGACATAGCTCGGCAGTTTCAAATTTGTACTACCATAGAGGAAACGTTTCAAGATATGAGTTCAATACATGTGAAATCTATCATCGATTAAACCAGAGCTCGTTGTCCAGCCACTCCTGAAAAGCCACTCTCCCGTTTCATGGGAACTTGAATAGGAATTAATTTCATGTCAGACTCGGAATTTTTCGAAGTTATATTGCTCAATTTATATCACATGAGGTCATAAATCACCCGATCGAACGGCCACGTGTCTGCTGACGTAAACTCGACGGAAAGATAAAAAGGTATCGTAATTATGGAGAGATTCCTTGGACTGCGTCATCACCTGTTAACGGTTAGAGTATATCTAAATCGATGTACATTAGAGATGCTACATTCCTCCTGGTTTGCCCTATACAGAATAGAATAAGGCAAAATTTCTTAGGCGTTTATACATATTTATATTGAATACTCCGAGATTTGAAAAACCACATTGTTGACCAAGAAAGTATCCAGTTATCCTGGTGGTCAGGCCAGTCCACTGAATGGGCCAGGGTCGAGGTTCATTATTTTAATGCAATGACCTCACGAGATGTAATTAAGAAAAGTTGCATTATACCGAAGCACTGTTGGAAACATATGCATACCATTTTTGGTGTTTTTACTGTATGCTCCTATATACTCGTGAGTGAGTGTCGGGTTTCACAGACGTGTGTTCTGAATAAGAACGTGCATTCTATTAATATTTTCCGGGTTTGGTCCGTTTTTCCTATCTAAGGGAGCATGTCAAAACAGGCCGTGTACGCGATCTAACTATCTCAGCGTTGGAGGTTACAGCCTCCATTGAAGTTTCCGGGTAAAGATTATTATCAGGACATGACTTCCGGCGAACATTGATTGGTCATTATACCTGATTGGGCCAGAAATGGTCTGTTTCTGTAATATTTAACTCTCGAAAATATCAAAAAACCCTTTTCATATTTTAATCGGAAAAAAATCTGGGCCAGTTTGATTGACCACGAAATTTGTCGTAATGGTTCCGGGCTGGATGACTCTATTTCTGGCGGTCTTATCTCAGAAAAATGGTGGGGAATGTAAGTTGAATTTTCCGTATATTTGAACGGAAAGGCCAGGCTACCTGGTGTGAGGGGTCATTTGTGGCGGCGAATATTAGGGAATATAGCTTTATCAAGATGTGCTCTGCCAATTAACCTTACCTGGCCTGGGGGGGGGAAGTGCCCCACCCCCTAGTGAACTTTTCTCTGCTACCCCGAAACGACGAAACCGAGGAGGTTGAAACGTGGTGACTTTAACGCCTATCTTATTGGGGTCATTTTAAGCTTATTTTCATATACCCCGGGCAGAGGATCATGGGTAAATTCAAAATGGCGGCCATGTGGTATCCGCGAAAGTCGTGTTTTTCAATCTTTTCGCTCCATTTCTTAACATTTTCCTTGCCATAAGGCCTTGAAAGTATTTTATTTACGCAAAACTAATTATTCTATATTTTATTTTATTCTTTTCGAGAGAAAAATCGGAAAAATGAAAATTTCGAAAAATCGACCCCAAAAAGGCCGAAAAATGGCTTCCGAGAAGATCACGTCACTGTGACGTCATCATGGCGGCCATCTTGGATTTTTTACATTTCCCGGTAGAGCTTGAACCAAAGATACTGTGTGGTGAATTTCAGCGCTCTAGCCTTAGTGGTGGAGAAAATATATAGGGGGGCACTCCCCCCCCCCGCCAGGCTGCGATACATCCCTAATCGCCCAGGCCAGGTAGGGTTAACACATATTAATTGAGGCGATTATTTAGTGGTTTGTGACCTCTAAAAAAACGGAAAATTAAACTTTCTTCATTGTCACATGCCTTTTTGTCTGCAGAGAGGCACAGAATCAGAGATAAATTCCTATTTTCATCCAATTGTCTGCTTGTCCAGTCTGGATAGAATGTTTTCAAGCCTAAACGTATACATTGTGAGTCTGTTGCGGACGCCCGGGCTAGTATTCCACAGTTTCCAGCCCAAACCTAATATTTCCTTGCTACTATAAAGGAATTGAGTTATTGTGTCAGTAGAGTTATTTTCAAGCCTTTTGTTGATAAATTTTGTGCTGTGGAAACGTTTATTTGCTCATTTCGTTTATCGACTCCACCCCCGACATCAGCGATCGTACTCGTCAATAAGCCCACGCATTAAATTAGGGCAATATATTCAATTACTTTAATCATTGCAAAGTAAGACTGATCTGGTTTGTCAATAACTGCATAAAACGACAGTCATCGGATTCTAACTGTAGATATGATAAAAATTAGCGGTAAAATTTTGAGTTTATTTCCCCTCTACAATGAGGGAGGGGGTCGATTTCGTGTTGATAATCGTTATTCCACGTGTGTACAGATAAAATTCTGGGGTTAGCGTCAGTAAGTGTACAAATTAAAAATCCAGAAATAAATTATTAAATAATCTTTTGGTGTGAAATATTTCAAAAAGTTTCTGACCACTCAAGGGTCCATATATTAAGGGAAATATCTCTTTAATGTGATAATCGATAACATTGCGAATATTCGAAGAAACACATTTATATTTGCATATGTATATGATTGTTTGCTATTGGTTCGGCCACACAATGTTTATTGGAATCTGAATAGGTTTATTTATTTGAAGGTCACAAACCTCCATTGAAGTTTCTGTGTGTAAGATTATTATCAGGACTTGACTTCCGGCGAACATTGATTGGCCATTATACCTGACTGGGCGAGGAATAGTCTGTGACGTATTTTAAAATGTTTCTATAATATTTGACTCTCAAATATATCAAAACCAACTTTTCATATTTCAAACGAAAAAAAATCTGGGCCAGTTTGATTGGCCACCTCCTAAATTAGCCGTAATGGTTTCGGGCTGGATGACCCTATTTCTGGCGGTTTTTTCTAAAAAAAATGGTGGGAAATGTATGCTGAATTTTCCATATGTTTGAGCGGAAAGGCCAGGCTACCTGTTCTGGTGGGTCATTTGTGGTGGCGAATATTAGGGAATATATTTTTCTCAAGATGTGCTCTGCCAATTTAAAGTAAGGCGACTATTTAGTGGTTAGTGACCTGGACCGGCCCACGTCCAAAAACTACCGATTCGTATGGACCGTTCCCTGCAGATGAATGGGACCGGTCTATTTAGGTCGGGGAACAACTCTATTCGAACCGCGGTCGGAGAAAGTTTTGGAGCGGTTCAAAAGGACCAGGTCAGCGTGAACTTGCAACCCAATCGGAGTGGGCATGCGTGTAAAATGGACTGCCTTCCACGGTCCAAATTTTCAAGATGACCAAGATGACTTGGTTATTTGTATCTAATACCGCTCAAGCTAGTGCTAGGGGCCGTGTGGTAATACTATTCAATATTTTCACATGCACAACTACCATGACTGAGATACAAATCATCACATGGATAATTCTATATTTTTTAGATGTTTCTAGAGATGTAGTCAGACTATTGGCCCGTTAGGTCATATCACTGCGAGGGCCTAGCGTGCAAGATCTATGGCGTACCGTGCAAGATGTATGATGGTACGTTTCGTAACTTGTGTCTAATTCCGCTAAACCGGAGTCCAGGGGCCGTATGAACCTATGTATTTTAAGATCCTCATAGTGTTCATTTGAACAGTCACAATCAAGGCGTGACCGAGATACATCATACTAAAGATCACAACGTATATTATATGGATTAAGAATACTGATCAGCGATACGGATTTGATAATTTTGGAACATCATGATGTCTTGCTGACATCATTGAACACTGTTGACCGCTTCTGTCTTGCAGGAAAGTAGCCTAGTTTGATGTATACTATGATTGATTGTTTTGGAATTTGGTGCAAATGTTGTTATATGAATTAAGTCTTTGGATTATGGATACGGAAATTCTCCAGTGGACGACGGCTGAATATTGAATGATGGACTAGACGCTAGTATTTCAAGCCGTTATCTGTTATTTCAATTCTTATCTGTATATGGGGAGATTTTGGTGGTGGGCGTCTCGTTCCTGAGGATTGACCTCTGTATAATTTAATGTGATTGTAGTTTGAGCCAGTGGTTAGTATGATGGAGAATGAAGCGCTTGGTTGGCGTCGGACCTTACAGACGTGTTCTGAATAGTTCTGCCCTAATTTTACTAATATTTCCTGTCTATCTGTCACACTGTCGCATAGTTTATCGCCTTTCATCAGATGACTTGATAGGGCTAGCACACCATTGCTATTGGATATTTGTATTCAATACCGCTCAAGCCGGTGCTAGGGGCCGTCTGTTCATGGCATCCGAAATGAGTACATGAACAAGCACAATAAAAGCGTGGCCAAGATACAAAGCATCACAGCGATACTTTGTCTGTTCGTGAGATCTGCTTAGATATGCAGTCATAATAGTGGCACGTGGGGTCATATGACTTGTTGTCAGTACGCCGGCATCTATCTCCACCACATTTATATGTTGCGTTTAATTCTGCATATCTTTATTTTTTGCTAAACAGCTCTGCGAATTACACTCTGGCATGGGGAGACAGCTGTTATTCTATCATCACACCATTTTCTTCCCAGGAGCAAAAAAACTGGGAAGACGCTCGCCTCTCTTGCAAAGCTAACTCAGGAGATCTAGTGGTTATAGGAACAGGGGAGGAGCAGGTAATGCTTTGTTTTTTTTAAAAATAATTTGAAATCAGGAAAGAGGTATTGCTTGAATTAAATATGTGTGACAAAGAACGCAGCTGCGAATATTGAAATTGCTTCATTATATATATTCTTCTGAAATAAATGTCGACAAGAAAAGTGAGGCGGGCTGCGCTATCCCATTCCCGAACAGTCTATAATTGCACCAACGTAACACAACACGTAGCGGGCTTCTGTGGAACAATGAAACTAAATATTCTGATCTAAGATAACGATATTCAGATGTCTTCGGGTCATGTTGGTAATGGTAACTCAACATGGTCTGCCATTTTGCGCCATTATTATGACATTTTATTTTTCTTTTTATTTCACAAGGATTGGTTAGTTACTCAGATGAAACGTTTAACCCGTCCTTCGGCAAATATCAAACAGTGGTGGTACGGTCTGTATAGACCAGACGACGATTCGGGATGGACATGGGTAGACGGGACATCACTAAACAACCGTACAACGTAGGTATTCCAGTTAGACATAAACTCATTTAATTGGCAATAATATACCCTCAGAAATATCCAGGGAATAATACTGAATAGATCAGCCTGCACATCCACAGCTCAATTTCAGGGATTTTACCTGAAATCCAGGGATAATTTCCTGGAATTCAGGTATATCATCCATGAATTAAAGCTACATTACCTTAATTTTAGAGGATTTTACGTACCTGAATAGGGTCGGGAACTTAATAATCAGGGTGGTAAATTTGCCTGAATTTCAGGGAAAATCCTCTCATTCAGAGATCTTTTTGCTGAAATTCAGAAAATTATCTCTGGATTTCAGGTAAAATCCCTGAAATTGAGTTGTGGATGTCCAGCTTGATGTATTCAGGATTATTCCCTGAATATTTCTGAGTGTGTAGAGCCAGTGTTCCACAAACACAAGAAAACAAGCAATGCTCGCTTTTGACGTTACAATTTGTAAATTAACATGTTGCTATCGGCAATACTGGCGCAACAGTGCTATAAAATGAATTGTTTGAATGTTTGCCAGAACTTGGAATCCAGGTGAACCGAATGGTGGAAACATCGAAAACTGTGTCGATTTGTGGTTCTCTGGCAAGTTAAACGACAACAATTGTGGATTCAGATTACCTTATATTTGTGAACATAATACAGGTGAGACGTTTTTCAGTTGTATAAAACAGAAGACAATGCACTATGTTCACCAATGTTAAGCACATTAAACTGTTATTGTCCCCCGCCGCAACGTGGCCGGGGACTTTAAATGGTTCTTGCTTCTTTGTGTCCGTGGATGTCCGTGGACGTCCGTGCATGCCTGTTCAAATTTTCCGCAAGCTATAACTTCCAAACGCTTTGTTGGATTGTTCCGAAATTCGGCATACGCATTCCTTGCGACAAGACACCAGTTGGTATTGCATTTCAGCAACATCTGCCTGAAGGTGGCGCCACTGGGTCAAAATGGGTCTTGCTTCTTTGTGTCCATGGACGCCTGTTCAAATTTTTCGCAAGTGATGACGTCCAATCGCTTCATCGGATTCTCCCGAAATTCGGCATACGCATATCTTGCGACAAGACGCTGGTTGCTACTGCATTTCAGCAACATCTACCTGAAGGTGGCGCCACTG